>ML782482.1:493079-510772 GCA_009831015.1 Picea engelmannii | reverse complement strand
ATTTAAAAAGTAAACATTTAAGGGTTTCTTTTATGATTTTGTTTATAGTAATTATGAGTTCTTTTACCACATTATAAAAATGTGTCATTTTCATACCCAATTTTAAAATGGGTGCTATCAGTAGCAGTACTTTTCAATTTGATAGTTGATTTTGAGGTTTTGGTTTTAATGGTACCAAGTGATAAAAAGACGATTTAAAATGATTTCATAATTTAACGTTTTGAAAAGAAGAAAAAAAATTCAAAAACATCTTATTTGTTTTTAGGTTTTGATTTTAAGGTTTTTCTGAGCTACTCTCTAAGTTTTGAAGCCCATGTTTGAAAAATGTTGTAATTTTCACCCCGTTTTAAAAAATGGTGCTACCAGTAGCACAACTTTTTGATTTGGGGGTTGATTTTGATGTTTTTTATGCAAAAATATGGGTTTTTTGGGCCAGAGTTCTCGTTTTGAGGTCACAATTCTCATTAAGTTGGTAACTATGTTAATAGCACTAGGGTTTCCAAATGCCATAAATCCCTAGTCTTCTTCTCTCAAAAGAACTGTAACATCAAGTGCTCTCTTTTCTCCTCTAGTATTTCTCCCAAGCCCTATATTTTTTGTCTTCTTAGTAAAAAACCCTAACCCTAGTCTTCCCTTTAATTCCTTCAATAAAATTTGCTCTCAAGGAAAAGAGAGAAAATACAAATTAAGAAGAGTACAAAGAGACTAGTTTTCTCTATCTCTCACAACTATAACACAACCATGCAATTACAAGAATGGATATGTTCAAAGGAATCCTTCCTTTATTTATATGAAAGGAGAGGAAGGCCAACAATAACAAGTGGATCCAGTCCACAATAACCAACCTATTTACTTAGTAGCTAGGCTCACATGTGAAGTGCTCCATATATAGGTGACACATGTCAAGCTCCAAGGTATGCATGCCCCACAAGAAAGGGTCCAAGGCTGAATGTTTCTCCTCCAAAGGCCCCAAATACTCCAATTCTCTCTCCTAATCCATGTGTACCTATAGGTCCACCCCACCTACTTGATCACTCCTCAACCCAAGCATCCTTAAGTCAACTACAAGAATTAATGCAAGAAACCATGTGTCACCATGCCATTTAGGGATCAAAACCATCCTCCAAGATGTCCAACACTCCTCCAAGGTGGGTCGTCCTCCAAGAAACCAACCGACCTCTCCATGTGTGCATCATGAAGAAATCCATCATGCCCTTTAGGTCTTCAACACTCCAAGGAAGTGTGCTACATAAGTTTCAAGACAAGGTCTAGCAATCAATGAGTAACCTATCTTCGATGTGTATATCCATCACCTTACAAGCAATGTTAATAAAACACACTATGCACCCCACATCACTTGAAGCACCTTCAAGCATGGTGTAAATTATTTTGGATTGACCCAAAAGATAACACTCCCTCTTTATGAGGAAAGTGTTGTTGCCAACTGTTAGCCTATGACTCATGTACAGTCATAAATTCCTAGTACACCAACTTTGTATATTTCACATTATAGGATACACTTTTTATCCTAAGTGTGTTTTAGAAAATAAATCAAGTGAGTATAAGTGAGCATGAAAACAAATGGATAGGATCATGGAATTAGTTTCCTTATTGGAAACTTTGTTGGAAACAATAGAGAGTTATTCGGTCACAATGACCAATGGAACAGTGGAAAATGTTCTCAAATGTTTGTGAATCATGCAAACAAAGGCACAATTTCTTCAAAATCAATCCCAACCATTGAATGATGAAATTAGGGTTATCAAAAATCAACAGTCAGTAAAGTGTTTTGAACTAGTCCTTGTTGAGAACAACCCTCTCTATCATGATGATAATGCTAATTATTTTGATCAACAATCCACTCATGAACAATTTAGTGAGAAAACTTCAATTGAAGATGAGGATTAATTGTGCATGATCAAGTTTAATGTAATCTTTCCAATTGTGTTGTAAGGCCTTGAGAATAAATTTAGTTCAACAAAAATTGGCATGGTTTAGGATATGAAAAAGACAACAATTTTCATATCCTAGATTACTCCAAATTTATTAAGTTTGTGAGTGGAGGATTTATTGATAAATAAATATAAAAAATAAGTGATAAGAAACCCCAAGTGCCAACATTGTCAAAGAACTAGTCATATAGAATATCAATGTTTTGATCTCCATCCTTGTCAACATTGCAACAAGAAAATTCATTCATCAAAAATATGCTCCAAGCGAAACAAACATGCACGATTAAAGATTCACTATGGGTGGAACAATCCTTGGTAATGGTCATCAACAACCAAGAAGATATTTTAGTCTTACCAAAGAATTAAATATCAAGTAAAGACACATATTGCAGTAGAAGTTGTTCACTCGCCTGCATCTTAAGGGGGGGAGTGCACAAATAAAATGAAGATGGTTCGTGGTCAACCAAAAACCACTTGTAGTCTATCCTTTCAGCCGATAAAGGGGGTAATTGATGATGGTTGTCATACTTAAAGTTTTGACAACACAAACAAAATGTCAAATCAGAAACAAAAAGAAATCACTAGATGGGAAACAAAAAAAATCACCAAATGGGCAACAAAACAAAATTTCCAGATAGGAAAACAAATCGCCATATGGGCAATAAACAAATCACCAGATGGGAAATAAACAAGTCACCATATGGGCATCAACAACATGTAGATGGAATACTTTTGTAGTGGTTCCATGTCTTGCAGTTGAATCATACAAAGGATACATGATTGGGATGTTTCTTTTGAAAGCAATATTGTGGACATTTTGTTCACCTAGATGGTCATTTAACCTAGCAGAGGACAACTTGATCCTTTTATATTGTAGCTTGGCATTTGATTGAGTTGTCAGGCATTTTCAGGGATGTGTCAGACTTGTAGTTGATTCACTTCTCTTGGTTTTCTCTCATCATATTGGAGTTCACATGAGTGAAAAATTACAAACATTTTGTCTCACATGATTACACAGTGGGATTTTCCATAGTTTTCAACATCCATATTTGGTGATTTTTTAGGTAGTTCATTAAGTCTCAACTCGGGTATTTCAACATGAAGAATTGGATATGTTACCAGTTCTTACTACCCCGTTGGGATTATTGTTTGGTCTTATGATTGAGGGTGGGGGGGATGTTATCCTATGACTCCTATATAATCATAAATTCCTAGCACACCACCTTTGTATATTTCAGATTATAATATATAATATTTATTTTAAGTGTGTTCTAGATCCTACTTTTCCTCTTCCTTATCTTATCTCTTGATGAGGTGATGATGTGAGAGAAGTTTAGGTAGTTTCACTTAGCTATTATATATTTTTATCATTGGAGTGAGTACAATATGTGAGATGGCTTAAGGCCTTTATGCAAATTTCTTGTCCTATCTCATCTCCTTTTTTTTTAATCACAACACCATTTTTGTTCCTTTGCCACTCAACCAAACCTTCAATTTGTGAATCTAAAATTGTTGCAGTGTTAGAATCAATCATTATCCCCTGGAAAGGAACTCCCCCCAAAATATCACACTCCTCCATCAAGGCTTCACGCCTCACCTCCTCAAAATAAATGGAAGGGTCACAAATGAAAGTAGCCAATATAATATAGTTAACATATCTTGTAGGAGGTATAGTTTCCCTCATTGAGTTGTGGTCTAGTGGTAAATTAGTGTGATTTTTCTTCCCCCCCAAAGATCACACTCCTACATCAAGTCTTCACACCTCACCTCCTTAAAATAAATGGAAGGGTCACAAATGAAAGTAGCCAATATAATATAGTTAGCATATCTTGTAGGAGGTATAATTTCCCTCATTGAGTTGTGGTCTAGTGGTAAATTAGTGGGATGTTTCCATCACTAGGACGTGTTCAATTCTTAGAGGGAGGGAACCTTTAATGTGCAAAATTGGGAATCCTTAGAATGACATGTCCTAAGAGAGGTTTAATCAATTAATTGCAAATCTTAAATCTTGATCTCGGTAGATATAAATATATTTTGATAGTGGAATAGGGGGATTTGGGCACTTTTCTGACTCAAAGCATAAAGGAAGCTTGGAACATTATCAAACCTCATATAAGTTGAAAAGGGAATGCCCTTATATTGGGTTTTTCTTTTATCTATCACTTAAAGGGATCAAATACTAAATGAGGTGCAATTTTTTTATCATTTAAGATGGATTTTGTAGTTTGGCTCAACTTTGTATAACTCAAAACTTATGAAGATATACATATACATAAATAAAATTTTGGTTATTATTAAAATATTTGTATTTGCATTGTAACAATGTTTCTATAAAAATATCACTTTTTAAAATAGAAAATTATAATTGAGAAAGTATGTTTATTATCCCGAAGAGGCATTAACAAAATTAAGAACTGCAATTTTAACAAGCAAACCTTAAATTTGGTGACTTCACCATAACTTAAGATCAATTTTTTCTTGCCATATAGTCCATATAAAATTGGTGTTGATTTTTTTTATGATTCTCAGATCTGATAGTTATTGCCTTATGATTAATAACAAGATTCACTTTCATACAACAATTATCATAAAATAACTATACACTGGAAATATAAACTAAAACAATGCAATGGAAATAACAAGATCTATAAATATTAATCATGCACAGTAGACACAAGAACACAAGAGTTTATCTTGGGAAACCAAACCTTGCAAGAAAGCCTAGCAACCTTTCTTATATAATAATTCAATCCAAGATATTACCAGTACGTCACTATCACCAGATCAAAATACCATATAGAGAAAGTCCTTCCCAAGGCTAGTGCCTCAATAAGATAGCCAAGAACAACCAAGCAAGAGCTTCTCCAAGTGTGGCGCACTCTCCAAGATAACTAGAACCAATATATAGAGAAATAACACAACTGCAACTGCAAATGGATTATGTGCACTACAGAAAGGAGAACTATTATCTTGTCCAAATGAAATGACCCCATACCATATTTATACTATTCTGGGTGCCTGTCTGGGGTCGACTTCTTATTCTGGGTCTTCAAATTTACTTTATTATTTTTGTATTTTATTGGTTGGGATGACTTATCTTCCTGGGGATTCTTTAATGGTGTAGATGGGTCTTCTTGTACTTTCTTGTGGAGAATGAATGCCCGAAGTTTCAAATATTCAACATTCCCTCTCAATGAGGGAGGCATTATCCATACTTGGATTTATTTTGTCATATAAAGGTTGTATTCATGATCCATGTTGATGATTAATATCCATACAACTATGTCTATAACCTCAAGTCTCAATGAAGACCACACTTGGACCATTCACTTTCATAAGTACACCCTTGTAAGTGAATGTCACCACAGGTAAACCCATGTGAGTGAATCTGTCATTCTTTGTTGGTTAAACCACCAATCCCGGGAGAGTGATGTTTTATGCTATCTAACACGTGGATGCACCTTAATTCAATGAATATACCAGGGTCGCCCATTCGTAAGACTGAAATGAATTCATTTATGATCATCATCACTCCCTTCTCAACTATGGAAGACATTCTTCATCATGCATCATACTTGGCCACTCATCACAGTAAATCTCAGTGAATGAGTTCATCATTCTCCCAAGGACATACATACGTATTTGGGTCACACATACATATCCTAGGTCACACAGACCTATCTGAGGTCACATAGACCTGTCTGGGTCACACAGACCTATCTAGGTCACACAAACCCATCCTGGGAGAATGGATTTGGGGTCACATAGACCCATCTGATGCTACTAGAATTTCAATAATCTACTCGTCTGTCTGCTGGAATCTGACTGCTCCATCTACACCATCTCTCAGATGAATTTATGCGAGAATCCTCCGAAACTACATTGTTTCACGACTCACATCACTAGATGTGATATACTTTTCCTCTACTGTATTGAGTGCTACATAATTCTACTTCCTGATAATCCAAGAACCATGGCTAATCTGATGCAACACCCACTGGTGATTTTTCTATCTACCGCACTTCATGCCTGGTCATAATTTGTATATCTATGTAGCTTCACCCCATCATCTGAGACATATCATGTCCAATTGTACCGCATAGGTACATGCTTTGTTGCAACCCAATGGTAGTTTCTCGGATCTACCATAAATTGGCTCAAGGTGCAAAGAAAGTATATGACCTGGTGTTAACCAGGTACATCAAGGATCCAATCAATCACATGTACATCGTGGGATTCACCAATTATGAATCTGAAGTAGAATCACTCAACTTATTCATACTTGTCTCCATAGGTGTAACCATGGAATTATAGTCCATCATATTGAATCTCATCAGTATCCCTTGACTGAGGAAGATCTCATCTGATCTCTTTCACAACTTTAATCCCAAGAAATAATGCATAAAGCCAAGATCATTTATCTCAAACTCTGAGGCCAAATCCCTTTATCATTGAAGTTTTTCAAGCAAACCTTTTTGTTTAGCTTGTCTCATTGGTTTCTCCCTCTGTGAATGAGGCAAGATCCATACCCAGTCCTCCTGAGTAGTTTCCTCCTTTGTCACTGTAGCAAGAGATTCTGAATCAAGTGTATCCTCCCAGGAGATCTCACATCTCCTAGAAGCCTCTTCAACTCATGACACTTGTTTGTCAGTTCTGGAAGATATCTCTCTCCCACCTAAGGGGGAAATCCCTCTGAATGAATGAATCTCCCTTTGAGCCAACTGACTCTCTCTGAGATTATACTCACTCTGAGTCTGCATCACTCTTGGTTAAAACCAAGATCATCAAGTATCCATAGATCCTTGAGTACCATGCTCCCTCTAAAACATGACTCCCTCTGAGTCTGTATAAGATTTGGAGTCATGTAACCCCTCTGCATCTGTTGATCTCCTCTAAAGTCTGATATCCAATTAACTATCCTAGGAGGTTGCTCCTCCCTACTGGATCCTGAGGGTTGAATCCCTCTGAACTCTGGATCCCTCTGATTTGGTACTTGGTGGGGTCATCTGCCTCACCATTGGTGGAGACACATGATGCTCCTCATAACTCGAAGGTTTGAAATCAATGATGTGACTCCATGTAACTCGAGAATCTCTGAGGTAGTTTTCTCTCCTTGAAAGTATCACAAGGAGTTGCATGCCATATTGCATCCTACAAGGTATCACGAAACCATGTTGGAATCTTCCTAGTCACTACAACATCTCCAGGTATAACTATTGACCTGACTATCTCTACTAACTCTTCATGATGACTTGAAAAGTGAACAACTGGACTAGAGGGATCTATATGGTCATCTTCGGATCCTTCTTCTCTTCACAATCAATATCCATGTGAAACAATCTATATTCCACAAAAGTATCCTTCTTTATAGAAGGTTCTAACATTGTCCTCTTCACCTTCAGTACATGGATTTATATTTTCCTATATACAAATATATGTTTGGATAGTCTGTTCCATGTATCAAACTAGAAACCATCTAATATGTTGCGTCTTGCAATCGTCACTATAGCTCCCTTTCAGAGATATCATGTGTTGCATGGCCGAAACAAGGGAAAATAGCAGACAAGAACAATATATTTATGATTAGGAAATAGAAACAAGGACAAAAAATAGGAACATGAACAATCGTCACTATAGCTATTTCTTAGAGCTATCGCCTGTGACCTACCCGGGACAAGAGTCAAAACAAAAATACAAGAACAAGAATAAGAAACAAGAACAACACTTTTCTAGTGTTGTGACCAATCACAATAACCTGCCCAGAATAAGAAAAAAAGTAAGAACAAGAACACCACTTCTCCAGTGTTGTTACCGATCATTCCTCCGCAGTAACCTTCATAGAACAAAGACAACAACCAAGAACATCTCCTAGAGGAGATTAAATTCATCTTGCAAACAATTCCATCATTAGTACTAAACAATGACCATTTACATAATGTTCATAACAACATTTTAAGTACTACCAAACATTGGATTTTAGTTATGTAACATAACAGTAGTACCTGGCAGTAATAGCCCTCTTAAAGGTTGTTGTCATAGCTACAACATTTCCTTGAGATGTAGCAAGTATTAAACCTTGATATACTTAAAAGAAAGAAAATCAAAATACACCAATCAAACCTAGGACATGGAGTCTGAATTTCTAGGGAGGGTGCGTTATTCCTCTGAATGCACTAGATCCAATGATTCCTTTAGGTCATTGCTTGGACAAGGTCCCTTATACATCCCTTGCAAACACCCTCATACTCTGCTAAATGATATAAATTGGAAACATATGCAAGTGTGTACCTATGAAATTTGTAGTGCCATCTTTCTTGTCTTTTAATATGAAATTGGACACCATCAGTACATGAAGAAATCACAAAATCAAGATAGTAGAAAGTTCAATGTCCAGGAAAATGTCAATAAGCTTGAAAAACCTAAAAATTTCAATTTTGATGAAAAAACAATATGAGAAGTGCAGTAGGTGTGCTAGGGCAAGGCAAGTTTCTCTATACATTTTTTTTTCCTCTAATCATCCCAATATATTCTCAGTGAGCTTCATAAAAAAGGTTGCTACAACCAAGTAGTGGGTTTTAAGTTAAAAAAATCATCTTTCACTAAGTTGCAGTCTGAGACTAACATGAAGTGCACTAGGCTAGGGTGAGTTGATCTATGGAAAAATTAAACTCAATGTCCTCCAATAAGTTTCTCAACGATATGGACAAGCTTAGGTCTATGCAGTGATAAACAGACACTGTGCAGTGGAATATTTCAACTCGCTCTCATACCATGTTGATTTTTTTTATGATTCTCATATCTAATAGTTATTTCATTATGATTAATAACAAGATTCACTTTCATAGAACAATTATCATAGAATAACTATACACTGAAAATATCAACTATAAAAATGCAACGGAAATAACAAGATCTAGAAATATTAACCATGCACGGTAGACACAAGAACACAAGAGTTTATCCTGGGAAACCCAACCTTGGGAGAACACAATAACCTTTCTTATAGAAGAATTCAGTCCAAGATATTACCAATACATCACCATCACCAGATCAGAATACCATATAGAGAAAGTCCTTCCCAAGTCTAGTGCCTCAATAATATAGCCAAGAACAACCAAACAAGAACTTCTCCAAGTGTGGCACACTCTCCAAGATAACTAGAACCAAGATATAGAGAAATATCATAGTTGCAACTGCAATTGAATGGTGCACACTATAGAAAGGAGAATTGTTGTCCTGTCCAAATGAAATGACCTAGTCTTGTATTTATACTAATCTAGGCGCATGTTTGGGGTCGACTTCTTATTCTGGGTCTTCAAATTTTCTTTATTATTTTTTTCTTTTATTGGTGAGGCTGACTTCTCTTCCTGGGTATTCAATTTCTTCATGGGTATTTTGTAATGGTGTAGATGGGTCTTCTTGTACTTTCTTGTGGAGAATGACTGTCTGAAATTACAAATCTTCAACACTTGGTAGTGAGCACATCAAAGAGACCAATTATAATAAATTTGTTAGTTTGTGCCTATAGGTCCTCATTACTTGGTAGAATGATTGGAGATAGAATAGCCTTAGGCCTTTAGAAAGTACATGTTTGTTGAGGAATACAAATGGTTGTATTAAAATCCATTATACTAAGCTAACTTTTTAATGAGCATACCTTGACTTTGTTTTTTTTATTTTTTATTTTGTCGATTTAATTATATGTGTGTGTGTGGCCATTTTTATTAAGTGTCTAGTAATGTGAACAATAAAACATTTAGACATGGATAAGATTTTTTAATATGTTCTCTAATCTATAAATAATGATAATTATAATTTAATTTAGTCGAACATCAAATTAACATATATAACCCCCTTGTCTTAAATTTAATGAGAAATACACTATGATTAAAATGAAATAGTTTAAAAATAGAAACAACTATGAAGAGTAGAGGGGGATATGATGCAACAAACATAAAAGCAAAGAAGATTACTACTGGGGAAGAAATGTTGTCATGTGTCTTATAGTCCATTGGATAGAACTTCTTCTTGTTTCACTTCCATAGAAATAACTAAAAAATAACATTGTTATGTTGTGGGCAAGTTTAATTAGATGGGATGGTTGTAGAGAGATTGAGAATGGGGAATGAAAGATTGAGTTGTGATAAATCCTATGCTAAATTCATAATTTAAATCACGTGCCTATCCTAATAGGATTTTGTTAGAAGATGTCATCATTTTGGGTTCTTTGTTTACACTAAGATGAATATCATGAGGCACTATGTAGGAGAGAAGGTTAAGGCATGTTGATGTTATGGATTGCTAAAAGGAAAAGACACACATTTAGTTGAAAGTTGTGTAAGATGTTTTTTTGTAATCTAGCAAATTTAATTAACAACTAAAAATATTGTACATAGGCATATATTCCAATGACCCATCTTCCATGAGGAAACTAAAATCAGTTAGGAAGCTAAAAGTACCAAAAAACCATAGTTTTAGAAAGCTGCAATCATCCAAATGTCTTGATGAAAGGCCTGGCCATTGGGAAACAATGCCCTGCTTGGCCCAAAATAACCAACGTTTAACACTTCAACCAACATGTCTATGCAATGTAGTATGGCTCCAATGAGCTCCATTGTTAACTATAATAAAGAAACAAAAAATTAACAACAAAACATAAGACATAAGTCTCATGGCACAAATTTCAGTGGCTTGACTTCATTTTGAGCAATGATAGGAGGGGAAACATCTCTATTCCACTTGCGTTTATGAGAGGCCAACGAACCGAGACTCTAATGCAACCACCACCCAAACCATGCATGAGCATAATGTTGAGTTCAATCTCGCACATATGAGAAGTTTGTAGACATAACATTCTCGAGGATGGTTTGTATGATCTCTCTCGTCCATTAACCAAGTGGCAACAGGTTCACGAAAACATGTCACCCCCCTTTCATTCAATTTCATGCTAGGCGAGCACCCCATCTAGGGAGTTGGATGAGATGTTTGAAATACATGTATCATGATAGTTAGTTTATGATTATTTTAAGGGTTATTGATAGCTCTAAGTAAATTCTTAAAAAAAATCCTTTTCTCTTTGTCCTCTTAACCTAAGTTTAACTTGATTGTGGATCTGAGTTATGGGAGGGTTATATAATACATTTTATCTCATATTCCCCCCACCCATAAAGTCAATCATTAAGTTTGTAGTTGAACCTTTCAATAATCCAAATCTACAATCGAGTTAAAAATGGCCATCACCTCATAACCTAGAAAAGTGCTATCTATAATAGACACCTATGATTTGTGGTGGTTGCTATGCTCAACACTACGGTTTGGTGGTGAATATTTCTTACACATGGAGTTTCCATTGACTGAGTTGAATAAGATAAATGTTCTTTCTATTTGTTTTATTATGTTTCAGTATGATATGTTATTTCTCATCAAACTTCATTTTCATTTGTATATGAATGTTATTTGCTAAATAATGAATAAATTCTTGTGTTTGACAAAGAAAATAATGTCAATGCTTCGTTGTCTGGGTGAGGTTGCATGATCATCCACCCTGGTATATGGTGATCCAAAGGAGAAACCAGGTGAAGGAAATCAACAATTGGATTTTGTGTGGGATTCTGGTGAAATAAACAATAGCAAGAGATTCACATGATAGGAAGCAAAGAGGACAAAAATGTTTTTTGATGCTTTATTATGCCCAAATTTATGGCATTCTCTTACACTCTTCATGCTTTATTACCTCCTCACATGCATGAAATGAAAATGCCTATCAACCCACATTTGTAGACAATTGAATGGGTACAAATGTGTCCACACAGGGAAGTTGTGAATAGTGGTGTTTGGTCGTACAAAGATGTTGGAGTTGCATCCAATATCAATGAGGGTTAGTATGACTAGATTTGTGATAGTTGTAAAAGAAAAAATCAAGTTATAGTGTTTAATAAAGCAAGTCAAACATACAATAGTTATAGGGATAGGGTAAACATGTATTAGTAAACATGTTATTCATGGGTCAAACTTGTCTAGGTTATTTTAGTTAAGATAAGTTGGTGTGATGTTATTATTTTGTAGGAGTGTATTAATTATGAGATTCACTTATTAGTGTCACAGTAGGAGTTGGTTTCTTGATGTGCATACCATAAAAGTCACTTGTAACTATAAATATATGAGACTAATGGAAAAGTGTGTTGAGTTGTGACGTCTTTCTATTTTTTCTTTCTTTTTAACTTCGTTTATGTGTGATACTACTCTCATTCTCATAGAAGAAAAATATGGAAGTCTCCACAATTGCAATTTGTTGTAGAGTATAGGATAGAAAATTCTATTTTTCAATAGATTGTTGTCACATTTGAATGATTGTGTGCATAAGTGTTCTATGAGGAATCGAGCCACACGTGATATCTCTCCCCCAATGATCAATTGGGGAGGTCATGGGTTGACTCTCTTGATCCCCTTGGGGTTAGGCTCCATAGTTAGGGCTGACAATTTATCTCATTGTATTCCATGAGGAATATGGAGCTAGTTCAATCAATGGAGAAATTTCGAAGGTAAAATTTTTGTACCTCACAAGTTAAGATGAAGTTCTATCTAATAAGTATTCTTGGTGATTGCAGATCTCTTGTTCTGAGCCATTATTGTAGTCTTTGGCAATGGATTTGGTCCATGATAGTGTATGCTCTTTGGAAGATTTACTTAAACAGATTTTTGAAGGTTTAATATAATCTATAGTGATTTCATAAGCTATATTTTAATAAGTACTCTTAAAGAAGAGCTATGTCACTCAAAGAAACTCTAAAAAAAAAAAAAAATAACTCAATAAGCAACATAAAATCTTTATGAGAGACTAGTACAATGTTTTCCTAACCATATTTCAATGTTGTTAAATTACATTTTTATGGAGTACTAACACTAGATTTTGCATAGCTGTGTTTTCATGAACATAAACATGGAAAATCAACAATGGTATTTAAAAATCCATTACATAAGATCAGTGGAAAATCAACAATCCAATCATTGGGACAACCAAACTCATTGACTCACTGCTAATAAAATTTGTAAACTTGAAAATATTTGGAAGCCTATAACAAGTGTCATAAACCATCAAGTACCAAGACTGCGATATAGCACTGCAGTACAACTTTAATGAAAAACATATAAAATTCAATATTTCAGAATTGCACGATGTTGGGTTCATTGCAAGCTTTCAATTTTGATTTGAATTCTTCACTTAAAACTTGTTCCATAATATGCAAAACAACCATTAAGAGAACAAACTTTCTTAATAGAACCTTCGTTGATCTAACAATTCTTTTAACTAAGATCTCCGTTACTTCCTCATCCCTACAAAACTTTCACCCTTCCTCTCCCCTCCTCTGCGGGTGTATCGTCCATATGCTTGGAAAGGATGGACTGCAAACTGAGATATTTTATCATCTTAAGTACCAGTACAACATGCTGGTAGTTTCTTTCATCAACAAAACAACAATCACTAACTCTTAAGCTAGAAATTATGGGCCACTGAATAATCAATACAGTGAAAATAGAGAGTTGCAATAAGAAGTTAGCGGTGGGAATGAGATAAATATGTCCAGGGGAGTGGATCTTGTTATGAGCTAATTTGAATGTTTAGCCTCCTGAGCCATATCGAATGAAGAATCATGTGGAACATGTCATAAGGTTTTGGAGGCTGGTTTATATCGAAATGTTTCTGGACTTGCTTGACTCTTCTTTGCATCTGGACATACCTATTTACAGGGATGGATTGGAGTATGGTCTTGAGATTTGGTATTTCAGACAAGGGAATCTGAACAGAGAAAGCTGTCCAATTCAGCACATCTCTGAAAGGAAGAACATAGTTTTTTGAAATTATGACGGGCACACATTCGCTGTAAATTGCCTCCACAATTCGAGGGCTGGCCACTTCGTATCCACTTGGGCACAGACAATATCTGCTCCTCTTCATAAAATCATGATATGACAAGCCTTTGGGGAGATAGTCATAGACTTGTATATCATCATCAGTCCTGTTTTTCCAATGCTTAAACAATATGGGTCTCACAGGGCCATGGTTTCCGCCTGCAAAGAATGCAAGAATAGGCCTCTCTAGAGCAGATAGACCACCAATCAAGCCAGCCGTTAGACCTTTTCTCAAATTCATCTCTGGAAGCGTTGCATCTTTTGTGGGATTGAATCCTTCTGAAGTGTTGGCATTACACAGAACACGAATTGAATTATTGTACAAGAATGGATTTGCCATAGATGCAACCGGCCCCTGCATATACCCAAAACAAAATAAAAAAACATGCAATGCAATCAGAATTTTTGGCACTGCTACTATTGCCTGCATTTCAATGATATCATCTAACAAGCATATCCACAACAATGATCCTGGGAATAAGAACTAAAAATGGCCTTACTAATAATACTGCTTCTGTTGGCCGCTCATCTTAAAATGAAGATATGTTTACATACACAAACACAAGGCCATTCAAAACAATTTTCATTTACAGAAAACACCCAAACAATTTTTTTACAGAAAACAACCCATATATTTGGGTAAATGTTTCAAAACTTTTGGGACATTAATTTTTGAAAGTTTTAACCTTAACCCATAACATTGGCCTGAAAATCGAATTTCCTTTCAAAACAATTTTCATTTACAGAAAACACCCAAACAATTTTTTTACAGAAAACACCCCATGTGTGTGCGTAAAGTGGGTCAAAACTTCTGGGGCGTTTATTTTTGGGATTTTTACACATAATTCATAAAATCGGCATGAAAATCGAAACTCCATTCCAAACAATTTTCAATTACAGAAAACACCCAAACAACTTTTTTTACAGAAAACACCCCATGTGTTTGGGTAAAGTGGATCAAAACTTCTGAGACATTTATTTTTGGTAGTTTTTAGCATAACCCATAGGATTGGCATGAAAATCGAAACGGGGTTAATTGTGGTAGACTTTCAAATTCAGTAACCGTTAGATCAGACTGCTTCCCCAGTCATCATATTCAAATTCAAAGTCCTTGCACCGAGGGTGCACGGTTTGAGCACATTCAAATCCAATTTCATCGGTGTTGCGAAGCCCACTCAAACAGTTCCCTTTTGAGCCAGTTTTCTGATCTAAATTTGGTCACAATTTCGACAAAACCATAGTTACATGGTCGGAGTTTCACCAATGTGAGAACTTTGCCCCAGCGTTTATGTCTTTTATGAGTGATTTAAAACATTTAAGATTTTACAGAATGAGTGGATGAAGGTGAATTTTGTTTTTGATCTTTCCTCTGATTTCAACAAACCTAACAGGAAATGGGAGAGTGCTCTTTATCAAACTTCCCTTGAAACCATCACAATCAATCCAATATATTTTTAGCAGTTTTGAATCTTTATTTCATAAAAAAAAGTTGGTTAGGCTTTGGTCTGGCAGTAGGTAAGCTCAGGATCTTAACAAGCTCAACTACAATCAACGAACTGAAGCATTTTATAGACCTACAATTATAAAATCTTCATTCTTGATGATTTTAATTAAAAAAAAAATTCCAGAACAGAATACATACCCAGTCATGGCATGACAACATGAAATGATCGGCCCCCAGACTCCGATTCCAGAATGGGTACTTGTTGGCAACGACATCAACGTAATCTCTCACAAACCGTCTCAAGGGCGTGATATCGTATGTCTTGGGCTGGTAAATATATCTCACCATCATGTGTATGCTAAAGGGTAGAAAATAAACATGGGCATCCTCCGGATTCGATGTCACAAACCGATTCCCCAGTTCAATCTCCTGAATGAATCTACCTTCCGTCGTATAGAGACTCCGACAGGGCCCATTGTGTACAAGTGGCGGTTCCCCCTCTGGATATACAAAAATCCTGAAACGCTTCACCATTTCACTATAACTCCTGATAACATAAACATCGAAAAGTGCAAATCCAGTAAGGCCTACTAACAGCTATGACCAAATCCATGTATTGAAATATGATCAAGCAGGTTTAGGGTTCATATATAGTTGAAATAAAACTCGTACTGATGAAAGGCGTGGGCGTTTCGGTAGATATCACCGGTGGGATCATAGGAACCCCCCGGCTCGTGTTTCTGTTCCCTAATCGCTTTCCTTATGGCTGCCCGAGCGCGCTTCAAGCTGGTTTCCACCTTCGCAATACCACGCCTCCTCTTCTTCTGCTTCTGGCACAACCACACAGTAATCAATTTCGGTTAGTTCTATGCAAACAGTTGTCTAGTCCAAATCTCCTGCGTTAAGCACAGTTACTAAAGAAAGCATCTACGACTATGAGAAAGTATTCTGAATCTACTAAAACAATTCCTGTAAACTCATGCATGCAAGGATTACATATGTAAATGTACTGATATTAACCTGAATTCCCTCGTTACGAGGAATTCCAGCAGGTGATTCGACCAAGGGTGAGGCTGCTGCGTAATGGGATTCACCATCCTGCAGCCCGGCATGGAGTGGCCCAGAGGACGGACGACCAAGCGAAGGCAACCCATAATTCGAGTTTGTATGAGATTGTGGAGAAATAAACGACAACAACCGATTGACATGATAGGAATCAAAGAAGAAAAAACTGGCGAGGATTAACAAAAGAGCGAGAGTTAGACTCCACCTCAGGTCGCAGGGCCCCTCCATAACAGCCAGCCTTCAAAGGTTGCCCCCACCCCTCTTATATGGTACTAAACTACCAAAGTTCTGGGGTTCTCTTCCGCTTTTCGTGTTTTTTCCGACAAACGAAATTGAGCCCAAGATCCTAGAATTCCACAAAATAGGGATTTTTTTTTTTTTTCCTTCTGTTTTCTTACCTTCCACGCGTGAAGATGTCTACGCTTTTACCTATCACTACTACATACAGTTGTTTACTAAAACATTATCGAAAATTATCAAACTTTAAACGTTTTACTTTTTGAGTTTTTTTTTTAAACGTTTTACTTTTTGAGTTTTTTTGGCTAATTAAATTTGGATAAAATTGCTATTTTCTGTTATTTAAATTGCATTTCTAAATGCATAAATGAATTCAGTTTGTTGAAAAACTCCTAGGATACTTGGATCCTATAAACTTAGCCACTCAAATCTGCAGATCCAACCATTCATCACCAGATTTAAGGCACAATCAAACTGAAAAAATTACCCAAAAACATTCAAAAACTAGAACTTTTAGACTACTGCTTTAATAAATGTTCAGCTCTACCCAGTCAGAATTACGAATGTTGATTAAAACCTTTTACTAAAGCATTTATTAAGAGGGTAGTTTAAATGTGGGTTATTTTTTTTGCTTCTTTCTAAGTATATTTTTGGGGATATTTGTTTGAAATCTGGTTAAATATTGTGAATTTGCAAATTTGAGTGGTTAAATTTGTATAATCCAAATAATCCAAGAATTTTTCAATAGACTAGATCCATTTCTACATTCAAAAAGTTGTAATTTCATAAAAATTTATATTGCTAGATTCAAACTAAAAAACAAAAACATAAAATAATTAAACAATGTTTTTATTAAAACACTGCCATACATTATTATTATTATTATTATTTACATCTTTAAAGCCAGAATTTTAAACATTTATGTTAAACTTTTTATACCATCATTTATTAGGAATATGCATGATGTTTAATATCCTCTTAAATTCTCATTAAGAGGTGTATGTATGGACAATTTTTAAGCATACCCCTCAAATATTGGTGGGAAAAGTCTGGAATCATGGAGAAATAAATTGTAAGTAACAACA
>ML782482.1:450217-484771 GCA_009831015.1 Picea engelmannii | reverse complement strand
GAAGGAAAAATCATATTGGAGCCTGAAGCCATCACTGACACAAGAATTCACCAACTGAGGAATAGATCCATTTCAAAGTATCTCATTAAATGGAGGAAACTACCAGCTGAAGATTCCACTTGGGAAGATGAGTCTTTTATACAAAAGCATCCAAAGTTACTCAAGCGTTGCGGACAACACTTGTCTCAAGGGGAGGGGCATGTTAAGCCCTAATATTAGCTCATTACCCCTTAATTGGGGCATATTACATTAGTAATGTTATTTTATTTATGTCGGCTATATTCCATTAGTTGTAATTATACCTCCTAGTCTCCTATATATACCAAGGAGACATTTTCATTTGGAATCATCTTTTACTTGAACATTTAAGTGGGGTAAAAGGAGGTTGCCCCCTTGAAGAGGCTTATTATATGAAATTGTCTCTTTTTCAAGGCGTTGAGTACTTTTTTTGAGGTTTTTCTATGCAATATTGATATTTGGTTCTTAACAGTTTTTCTCAGGGTACATCTTGTGTTCATTGTGTGAATTATGTATTATTTTCTTAGCTTCAACCATTCCAGTTTCATTTTATTGCATTTTTTTGTGCACTAAGCCAGTAATATTAAATATGAATCTAAATTAAAACATTACATAATAAGATATTGCATAATATTGTAATATTTTTTGTGATGGACTATTCCAGTGGAATATCCATGGTCATTTATAGACCAAAGGTGGAATAGATAGAAGGAATTTTTTTTGAGATAGATTTAAGGAGAATGATGCTCGAAAAAGTGCATCATGGACACAATGAAGCATAGTTTAGTAGTTCATGAATGGTAGAAAGAGGTTGATTCCTTCATGATAATCCACTGAGGAAAGCATCTTCATCTTAGTGCATAGGTAAAATATTTTCAATTTCTAATTAGAAGAATAATGACCCATCTTAGCCTTCCACCTGAAGTAGTTTCTTCCTCTCCTCCTATTTATTCTATCCCCTTTGAGGACCCCTTCATTTATGGCCTTCCCTCCTCATCAGGAAGGAATGGCATCATTCTACACCCTCAAGACTCAAAACTGGAACAAGGCATAGTCAATTTCCATGTTGTTGTTAAATTTATGAATGAGAACCACATGGACATTTATGGAGTGGAGCCACATGAAAATTTGCAAGATATGGCCCTATATGGGCCAAGTTTATAGGAAATTTTTACAATTCCTTTTATACTATAATTTATGAATGAGAACCTCATGGACATTGATGGAGTGGAGCCACATGACAATTTGCAAGATGTGGCCCTATATGGGCCAATTTTATAGGAAATGTTTACAATTCCTTTCATTATTATAGTATAGATACCTTTAACTTTTTTTATTGGCACTTTTGATAAAAAATTTGTAATAATTTGATATTATTTTTGAAATGGTTATGATACTTTGGGTTTGTAAATAATCTAAACTTTATATCTATTTTAGAGACTAGTTATGAGGTTTCTCTTGAATTGTTTTTAGAGAAACTTTGATAGTAAATCCATTGATAGGGACATATGTAATTTGAACTGTATGTCTATTATAGATGATGTTTTTGAAATGAAGCATGCATATGTAGAATGTATGTTCTTTTTTATCAAATTTTAAGGAACTAAGTTTGGAAGATGTTACTTTAAGTGTGTTATTAGACTTGTTTATCCAAGTTTGATGGAGTGAGAAGTCTATTACACTAGAAATCAATGAATTGGAATAGGTTGATCTTTTTATTGTTGGTTGTTTCCAATGTCCATTATTTGTTCAGGAAGTGTTTGACCATATTATACTAAAAATAATACTCATTAACTACTCCAACAATTTTAATAGACCATCTCTACAAGATATTTCTTTTATGTGCATTATTGGACTTGATTACTCAAGATTGATGAAGTGAGAAGTTATGTTGATCTATAAAAAACATTGAAATTTGTAATTTCCAAGTAAATTGTTAAATGGTGACATGTAATTAGCATAAATTGTTCAATAAACATGGTATATACACACAAGTCGAACACCTTAAGGAAAACACTCACACAAACATATCAAAAACAATTACACCAATGTATTACATGATTAAAACCTGCAAACATGAAAACAGTCCCTATCAAACATGAAAACAGTCCCTATCCATTGGAAGCAATAAATTAATGCAAAAGGAAAATAATTTGCATTTGGGTTTCTCACAATTGATCACCAACAAATGACCCTCCATGCTATTTAAATAGAGATCATAAACCAATCAAATTTTAATCCATGGATTAATATAGCCATTAGTATCGACAAGAATATGAACCATCAGATCACTTTATGTTGTTAAAATTATGGTATACTCGTTTTACCATAGACAATGTTACACCACTTTCACCCAACCATAGGTACTTACATGTACCACCCCCGAGCACAATAACCTTTTCTTAGATAGGTTTCGTACATGAAGCACGTCCTCTCAGATAAACCCTAACTAGAAATACCAACACGGCTGCAACAGTAGCGCAATACCAAGAGAGTGTACCTTTACCAAGAGAAGCACACACGCGAGAGATACTAGAAATACTAGTGCCCTAACTATTGCAATTGTTGCTCCTTTGACTTGCACCCTAACTGCCGCAACTATTTCTCCTCAAACTTGTGCCCTAATTGTTGCAATTGCTACTTCTCATACTTGCGCCCTAAATGAGTGAGTGAGAGTGTGCAAATTAGATAGCGCCTTTCCTCTATTTATACTAGCATGTCCAAGTGAATTTTCATGTGGGGATGACTACTGTTTCTGGAGCCTTCTAATTATTTATTATTATTCTCCTTGGGTCAACTTCTCTTCTATGGTTTTCACACATCTGTTTAATGGTTTTCTTACTTCCAGAATATTCTATTCTAAGCACAAAGTTTATACTGGAGGTTAATACCTCCCGCAACTACCAAAAGATCAACACTCCATCTTAGCTAGGGAGGTATTAACTATGATGTTCTTCAAGTAATGGTCTCAATCACATCCATCCATCTCACATGGCATGGGAAAGACTCACATGGTCTCATAGACCAGTCTACAAGTAGCATCACCATAACCACACAGGCTATCTCATGATCAAACAGATCATGTCACAAGTATCACCATCATATCCAAACATGATCTGTCATAGTCACACACACAAACTATCTAATGGTTATGTCACAATCATGCATATGGGGCCTCATCAACATATGTATCATCTCTCAAGTGGGCACATCCTCATCGTCCTCTCGGACCTTATGGGTCTTGGCGTCCTTTCAGACCTTATGTCATTACAGGACTTCATCTATCCCACTCAAAGCTAGGAAACTAGCCAGTTCACACAAAACTACGCTACTTCCCAATCCACACGAAGTCTAGGCAACTATCTAGTTTATTCAGTTCACACAAAATTATGCTACTTCCCAATCCACACGGAGTCCAGTAAAATATCCAGTTTATCCAGTACACACAGAACTACACTGCTACCCAATCCATACAAAGTCTGGGAAACTATCTAATTTATCCAGTTCACACAGAATTGTGCTACTACCCAATCCATACAAAGTCTAGGAAACTAACGTGCCTATAAATGACTACTCGTTGTTGCCACACTCTATAAGCTACTTCCCTCTAGAATCACATATGTAACTCATCATTCCGTCTTATGAGAGAAGTCCTTCTGGACCATGCCAAGCTTGTTCCTGAAGTACTCAAAATTTACCTTTGACAAAAGATTTGTCAACACGTCTACTACCTACTCGTCTATGCCAATATACTGGAGTTTCACATCTCCCTTTTGCACTAGATATTGGATATAATGGTTCTTTATCTTGACATGCTTGGACTTATCGTGAAACACAGGGTTCTCAGACAACTTTATACAACTCTGGTTGTCACAAAAAATACAAGTCACCTCCAACTCGAGATCAAACAATCCTGCAAGCAAATTATGAACACACACAACTTCGCTACTAGCTGACATGCTACTATATATTTCTCCTTGGCCACATTGAGTTCCACACTAGTCTACTTCCTGCTGAGCCACAAAATCATAGCTGACCCCAAACTGAAGCAACATCTTGATGTACAATTTTGATCTGTGACACTACCGTCCCAATATGAATCAGCGTAGCCCTGTAGTCTTATGTTACAATATGAAACATATCGGAGTCCAAGGTCTATCGTACCCTTCGGGTACCTTAATACATGTTTTTCCACAATCAAGTGAAAATGTCTTGATTCAACCATATACTGACTCAAAGTGTTCACCGCAAAGCATATATATGGCCTAGTATTCATCAAATACATCAACAAACCAATCATTTGCCTGTACATGGTGGCATCCACTTGTTGATTAATTGGGTTGGTTGTCATTGATGCCAACCCTTGAAGAAATTCTGGTAGCGAATTTTGATAGCACAAAGGTTTGGGTAATGGAACCAAGTTTGTTTGATGTATAATGGTATGAGTCTTGATATATTTGCAGGTAAGACTATTCTATATGGATAGTAAATGTCATGCCATTTCTGGTGGTATGTGGAACGTCACATAACTCCTCACGGTTGGAGAGTTATGGCCTTACGAATTTGGAGGACCCTCATATGTTGGCTTGAAGCCCCAAAAGGTCAAATAAGTCAAAGTGCTTGCAAAGAAGAAATTATTTAAATAATAAAGTGAAGTGACAAAGTCAAAAAGTATTATTTAAATAATAAAGTGAAGTGACAATGTCAAAGAGGATTATTTAAATAATAAAGTAAATGGAGAACTTTCTAATTATGAAAAGTGGTTAGAAGTGGGTTATCCCTAAAATAAGGAAATTGGGTTAAGATTGTTAGAAGGTAACCCCTTGAGGAAGCTACATGAAAGTATAAATAAGAGGCAAGGCTCTCTCATTTTAAATCATACTTGAGAATATTGAATATCTACAGGTGATTGAGGTAACCAAAGGATATCCAAGCCAAATTTCAGAGTGAAGGTGAAGTAAAGAAGGCCAAAATTCAAGAGAGGATAAATTCTTTTGATGATGCTTTCTAAGGTATGTTATTTACAGGTCATCTCACCATTTTCGCAATAACATTTTTTCTATAATGATTTAGAACGTGAAATTGGGAGGTCATTAAGGAAACATATCCAAGTAGTTGTGGTACAAATTTCATCTTTTGGGTCATTGTATTTTTGGAGTTACACTCCGTGGAAAATATGGTTTGTGACTAGTCCTAAAACTAGTCTAAAACATGTGTTTCGGGTAAAAACGTTATAACTTATTCATAACAGATCCAAATTCAGTAAGACCAAATGTGTTGGTTAGAGTTCAGTCCGTAGTATTCTGTGTACAATTTTCAGATCCATTCAACAAATATTTCGTGCGGGGCATGCTCTACAAGTCCGCTCTCTAGAATAAGCCAAAATTCAACAAGGTATGTCATTTTTGCTATAACTCTTTTTCTGAGAGGTTCCAAGTAGTGACACCTGGAGGAATTGCATAAAACACATTGAATAACATTGTATACTATTTTCATATCTTTATTCATTACAGGTACATACTTATGATTATTTCAAGTTAGGGTTGTCGACTAATCCAAAACTAATCATGTGAGACTAAAGTAAAGTTTGATGAAAATGCTAGTCTCTTGTTGTTAAAGTTAAGGAAGGTTTGCAGGTATGTGATCATATACAACAGGTCTATTATAGAGTTACAAATCATATTTTTATGATGAAATTGATGAGGGATTTTGGTTGAGGTTGAGGTACAGGTTGATGCATGGTTGATGCACTTGTTTATGGTACATGTTGATTACATGTTGAGGTACAAGTTGATGCATGGTTGATGCATGGTTCAGGTTATTGGTACAGGTTGTTTGGTGTGGGTTGATTGGTACAGGTTTACAACAATATATCTCATAATGATAGTGTGACAATGGTTCCATCATTCTACTTATACGTCAGGGCGGTTGGACGAGGCAAGGACAGTTGGTTGTAGCCACCTTCCAATTGTAGTCGGAGAACATAGAGGGTTATAGCCTCCTTCTGGTTGTAGCCAGAGAATTGAGGAGTTGTAGCCTGAGAAACTAGGGGGTTGGAGCCTCCTTCCAATTGCATCTGGAAAACAAAGGAAGTTGGTGCTTCCAATGAATGTAATTCTTCAAAACATATAAGAAAAAGCATTATGTGGTTTTCTCTCGCTTTGGGTTTCCACGTAAAAACACGGGTGTACTGTGTATGTGTATGATTGTTAATTTGTTCATTGTTTATTTACTTTGAAAATATTGGATGATAATGATACATTGATATAACACTTGCATGATATGGTTAAAAAGGATTAGATTTCTCTATTATTGATTCACCCCCCCTCTCAGTAATCCAAAAACTGGTATCAGAGCAGGTTCATTCAGAAATCAGTTTAACCACTGAAAGGTAGATCATGGAGGGAAACAACATGTATAAAAATGGAATACCATAGTTTGATGGACAAAAGTATGCATTTTGGAGCATAAGGATGAAGACATATATACAGGCACAGGGATTTGAAATTTGGCAATCAATTGTAGATGGATACACAACACTAGCAGTGAAACTCGGTCAAAATAATTCCAAAGCCACAAATGCACTTCTGAATGGTCTTAGAGAATTGACATTCACCAAAGTTGCGCATTTTAAATCCGCTAAAGATATTTGGGACAAACTTCAAAATATTTATGAGGGAGATTCAAAAGTCAAAGAAGCAAAGCTTCAAACTTATAGAGTTCAGTTCGAACAACTAAATATGAAGGAAGATGAGAATATTGCAACTTACTTTTTATGAGTCGATGAAACAGTAAATGCAATCTTGGGATTGGGAGAAGAAATCAAAGAATCTGTAATTTTTCAAAAGGTACTAAGATATCTTTGTTGATTTTTCATAAGCATGTAGTTCATTTCAATTTCATCATGTCTTAACCATAAAAAAGAATGTTGTAGCAAACAAGATCACAAGAAGACGCACCATGCACAAGTACATAAGATATATCCTGGGAAACCCTTCTCAACAAGGGAAGAAAACCCAGCCAAATCCTTTTCTATATTCTTCAAGAGAAAGACCTTTCACCACCAAGAATGACTTAGCACACAAGAGGGTGCTTAAGCCCTCAAAGACTAGCGCCCAGGAGAGGTGCGCACCTTTGCCAAAGAGAAGTACTTGCTGAAATTTCCAAAACACACAAGAAGGATATGATTCTACAATGGAGAATCATCTCCTACTTATATTAGACTTTGACCAATTAACAAGGGCATCTATTGGCACAACAAGGCCGACCTCTCTAAGTCAAATATACTTATTATTATATTTATTATTTATTATAATTATAATTAATATTAATATTAATTATCTTTTACATTTATTATTAATCACATTAAGGTGGGGCCGATTTGTACCCTTTACATAACAATTAGGGTTACAAGTAGGTCTGACTCTTGAAAAATATATATAACAAAGGATCTGATACACCCACTAGTGATCATCCACTAGGGGCACATCCATAGGGATGTCATAGATCTAATTCACTGCATTACACAAATGAACCAGGTCTTCACACGTTCACATGTGCTCGTCCACAGGCACACCCACTCTACATATTTTCTTTCCCACTGCCACCGACAGGAGAATCATCTAGAGTCATCTCATCAACTTTGTTGCTCAAAGGAGGCCATCACATCATCTTCATTTCTATTCACATGAAGATGTGCCCAACACTTTTGTGATTTCTCACGTTCACCTTGTGCTCAGCCACAGGCATGTCCTAACTAAACAGATCTCTTTACCACTGGATAATCATCTATAGTTATTCTCACTCACATCATGGAGGAGGTCATATCTACATTCCTGGCTCTGTCCCAGGCGGGAACCTTGAACCCTTCTTAGGGGATTTCTCTCAGGTTTGTAAGCTGAGAGAAAGACTCACATAGATGATATGTTCCACATCTCATAGGTTTGTATGCTGGAGGATGTCTCCCATAGATGCATTCATCAACACTCCCTCTCATCTAGAGAGGCATTCTTCATCAAGCCAAGTCTCATACAAATGTACTCTGAATTTTGTTTTTGGTTAAAGTCATCCATACTCCCTCTTAAATCGGAAGGCGTTCTTCACCAAGTTTATTTGGTGTAAATGTTTGCAGTCTGCTCAGGTTTAGGAAGGTACTGCAAGTATACAATTTTGTTTTGCATCATATCTCTGATATAAGGATATTTCATCTCATCATGTTTCGATCCATCAGGAAACGTTGGGTTCTCAAGGAGATTTACATACGGCTCTTGGTCATCATCATAGGATCCATCTCATGGTCAAGTAAATCTATCAGAAACTTGTGAAGCCACATTTCTTCGCACACTCGATGCTTATATACTCTGCCTCTATGGTACTCAAAGCCACATAGTTTTGATTTCTATTGCATCATGAAACCATAGCAAAATTCACGGTAGAACATCAACTGGATGTGTTCTTTCATTCCACTTGTACTTTCTATTAAATTTGAATCGGTATATCCTGCAAACTTTGTTTCACACTGGAGGCATATCTCAGACCATATCCAATTGTGCCTTGTATATATCTCAATACATGTTTTGTTGTTGTCTAGTGAGTTTGTCTTGGTTGACTCATGAAATGAATATGCACATTCACTGCATGGTATGAATCCAGTATGGTGTTAACCAGATACATTAGTGGTCCAATCAGTTGTGGATCAATCTCGTCTGAATCATCATCAATCTTCTTCTTTAAATCCATCATGGTGGATTTTTCATTCTGTCATACTGAACTTCTTTAATATTTTCACTGTATATTTTCCTTAACTCAGGAAAATGTTATCGATCCTCTGTCATACTTCTTGTCCCAAGAAGTAGTGCATCATACTCAGATTCTTCATCTCAATTTCAGAAGTTAACAACGCTTTATGAATAATTCATCAGGATCAGGTTCTTGTCGCCACACTGTATAGGTTTGGATCAACAATACTCTTGTTGAAACTCATCAAGAATCTATTTATCTGCTATAGTTTCCAACTCATGGATGGTAGTACGGATGGAAGTGTATCGGGTTCATTGGGTCAAGTGTCTCATCATAGAAAACTCCCTTTGTTTATGAGAAACCTCTAGCTATAAATCTCGTTTTTTATTTCTCGACACTTCCATCAGCTACATGCTTGATCTTATAGATCTACTTGGAAGTTACCATAGACTTCCCTTTCTGGTCCCTGAATAATATCTTATGCATCATTCTTTAAGATATACTGGTATTGTTCTGTTATGGCATCTTTCCATACCGATTCTCTTGTTGCTTCTCTAAGACAAGGAGTCTCAGCATCAATGAAGTGGCTCATGACTGAAGGATAGCTTGAAAATATCTTTTTATTTCTCGGAATGTGCCTTGAGAGGCTTGTATGTTTCTCTGCCTCTTGCATAGTGAGTCTAGGTAGGCATTTTATGCCTTACTACAATATCTCTGAACATATCAACTAGAGATCCTGGATAACCTAGAGTAATGTTTGTCTCCCTTTGAATTGTTGAAGGGGGAGAAGGTATGGTCTCACTGTCAATCTCCATCTGAGATTCTCTAGCTCTTTGAAAAACTATCTCTTCTTTAAGGACAACGTCTCTGCTTGTTTCAATCTGTCTCTTACTAGAGATGTCTTTGAAGATTCATTGTATCCTTTCTTCCTAAAGGGTCTATCTTGGACTTCTTCTCTTTGGGTACATGAATGTATATGGTCATGTATATAGTCTGCTTCATATCTCATCTAATATGTTTCCTTCTGTAACCTTCACTATGGCTTCCTCAAGGTTATCACTTGTGACCTGAACAAGGTCAACAAAACAACAAGCAAGAATACTATGCTTTTGGTAATAGTAGATAAAAAAAACATGAATAATCATCACAGTAGCTCCTTTAGAGCTATCACTTGTGACTTGTCTGAAGCAAAGATCAAAAGTAAGGAATACAATATGAAATGAGGTCAATGCTCTTCTAGTGTTGTGATCAAACATTCCTCCATGGTAACCTGGGATCAACACAAGAAGTTTCTCCTAGAGGAGATGTCAGTTGTATCTGTTACATTAAGTCTTTATGTCAATATTCTCACATGATACCAAGTATAATACTTTACAAAGACTTCTACCTCAACTATAGTGTTTACTTGTAAGGGGTAGTAATCAACTTTGTCATGTGTAATTTTGAATCTTATCAGCTTAATTAATCAAACCTGGAACCTGGAGTTTTGTCCTCAAGAATGAATGTGTGTTTCTTTTCTTCTAAGTCTCCTTCAATCAAGGTGACAAGTGCTTTCTTCAACTTGTATTTTGTACTAGGAAAATATGTTATCTTGATAGAAGGTTGGGTTAGAGAATAAACTTGATGATCTCAACTTTAATCCATCTAATACTTTGACTTTAATTTTGACCAAAGGTTAGTATGATGGTCATAGCTTCCACATGCAACCTAGATCAAAATAATGTCATAACAAATAGATGCATATTAGAATAATCAAACATGGGTTGCATTATTCCTCTGAATGTGTTGGATCTTGAGATCCTTCTGGATCTATGGAAAGAGATCCCTTCTCCTGCAAATACCCTTTAAAGATTAACAGTTTAAACATATGTGAGTACATACCTCTGATAACATTTGCAGGTAGTGGCACCATCTGGTAGCAGTGGTAATAATTACCAACTCTTAAGAACTTCAAGGGTGACTGCAACTAGCACTACAACTGATACTGAAATTGCAACTGCAACTTATTTTGAAACTGCAACTGCAACTTATTCTGAAACTTCAACTGCAACTACAACTTAGGGTTCTATGAGGAAACCCTAATTTTTCAAACTTCAAATTTTTAAATTTTGATCCAGGGGCTAGATGCGTTGAGCTGAGGCGAGTATGTTGGTACAGTCGGATTTCTGAAAAATCCAAAATTTCCCCCCTCAAAATTGACCAATGGATTTCTGGACTGGTGCTTCTAGTTTTCTGGTACTTCTGGTACTGGTGAAAACTAGGGTTTCACTTTTCAGTAGTTCTATCCACTGAAAAGGTGTGCTGAAGATGCCAAAGAGTTCCTTGGGCTAAGGCACAATTTTCTAGATGGATTTTGGGGTGAAATTCCTCTTCAATAAGAAACTTTATTTTTCTTGTACGACAATAGTGACGTTTTTCCTTTTTTTTTGTGAAAGATTCTTGTACAATGGGTTCTTCAAGACCTATGCTCTGATACTATGTTGATTTTTCATAAGAATGTAGTTCATTTCAATTTCATCGTGTCTTAACCATAAACAAGAATGTTGCAACAACCAAGATCACAAGAAGAAACACCATGCACAAGTACACAAGATATATCCTGGGAAACCCTTCTCAACAAGGGAAGAAAACCCAGCCAAATCCTTTTCTATATTCTTCAAGAGAAATACCTTTCACCACTAAGAATGACTTAGCACACAAGAGGGTGCTTAAGCCCTAGAAGACTAGTGCCCAAGAGAGGTGCGCGCCTTTGCCAAAGAGAAGTACTTGCTGAAATTTCCAAAACACACAAGAAGGATATGATTCTACAATGGAGAGTCATCTCCTACTTATATTAGACTTTGACCAATTAACAAGGGCATCTATTGGCACAACAGGACCGACCTTTCTAAGTCACATATACTTATTATTATATTTATTATTTATTATAATTAATATTAATATTAATTATCTTTTACATTTATTATTAATCACATTAAGGTGGGGCCGACCTGTACTCTTTACATAAAAATTAGGGTTATAGGTAGGTCTCACTCTTGAACAATATATATAGAAAAGGATCTGATACACCCACTAGTGCTCATCCACTAGGGGCACATCCATAGGGATGCCATAGATCTAATTCACTGCATTACACATATGAACCAAGTCTCCACACCTTCACCTGTGCTCATCCACAGGCACGTCCACTCTACAGATCTGATTTCCCACTGCCACCGACAGGAGAATCATCTGGAGTCATCTCGCCAACTCTGTTGCTCAGAGGATGCCATCACATCATATTCATTTCTATTCACATGAAGTTGTGCCCAACACTTTTGGGTTTCTCGCGTTCACCTTGTGCTCAGCCATAGGCACATCCTAACTCAACAGATCGCTTTTCCACCGGATAAGAATCTAGAGTTATTCTCATTCACGTCATGGAGGAGGTCATCTCTATGTTCCTGGCTCTGTCCTAGGAAGGAACCTCGAACCCTTCTTAGGGGATTTCTCTCAGGTTTGTAAGCTTAGATAAATACTCACATAATTGCTATGTTCCACATCTCACAGGTTTGTAAATTGGAGGATGTCTCCCATAGATGCATTCACCAACACTCTTCCTATGAGATTTGACCCTAAGATATCAACACTAGAAGAAAGAGCAGATCTAAACTCAATAAAAGTGGGAAAACTACATGGAATCTTCACAGCATATGAAATGAGAATTGAACAAGAAAATCCAGATATAAAAGAAGCATCCTTCAAAGCATCCAACAGGTCAAAGCAAAAGGGAAAGAAAAAAGAAAAAGAACATAGCAGCAACAGTGATGTCTCAGAAGATGATGAAGAAGCGTCCAACTTTGTCAGAAGATTGAACAAGGGAACCAATGACAGGTATAGAGGTAAGCTTCCTTTGATTTGTTTTAATTATGATGGTATTGGTCATTTTGCTAACAAATGTCCTCGTAAGAAGAAGATAAATGATGAAGGTTACTCAAATAGAAAACAAACATATAAAGGCAAAATAACCACAAAGAAAGTTTTCAAGAAAATCTTATGCACCAAAGAAGACATCTCATCATCAGATGAAGATGAAGTCAGTGACAGTGAGACAGAAAGAGTTCTATTCATGGCAGTAGAATATGTTGATAAAGAAGACTCCGTAGAAAACTATGAAGAGGCCAAAGAAGGATATGAAGAGGCAGAAGTTGACTACCAAGAAGAATTTTCATGTGCCATAGAAGTTATCAGAAGAGAAAAGAAGAAAAACAAGAAACTACAAGAGAAACTAGACAAGAAAAAAGGCACTCATGAACTAGAACAAATTATCACAAATTTGAAGGTTCAAATTGAAGAAGATAAAAGAATTTAAGAAGCACTCAAAGAACAACTAGAAGCAAGAGACAGGATCATTGGAAATTTGGAAGCATAAATTGTCACATTAAGAAAGGATCTTCAAAAGAAAAATATGCAGAACAACTCAAAAGTTTTGAATGACATTATCAGTAGTAAAAAACCTCATCGTGACAAGTCCGGACTTGGATACAATCAGACAAAAAACTGATCAATCTCCAAAACAACATAACAAGAAACATATCCAAAAAGATATGAAGAAACAATCAAAGGGGATAGGAAGGTCTACAAAGAAAATTACAGGGACAATCCTCCACCGAGAAGATTCATATTTCAAAATCAATGACCGACAATAACATATAGGCCTCAGGAAGAAGAAGGATTCATAAGAGTACCTCCTTTCATAAGATCTTCAACTCCCAGGTATCAAACTATATTTATGGTTTATGTTATGCATGCAATAATTTTGGACATAAAGTTTTGAATTGCAGAGCTAACAACAGAAACATAAACAACTTTGAAAGTCATACACAAAAGGGTTATCTAAGAAGGCCTACTGAAACACATAGAAGAAGTTACAACAGGTTTGAATCTTTGAGCAGTGAAGTGGAATGCTACAAATGTAACAACTTTGGACACATGGCCAAAGATTGCAGAATGACAATCCCTCCTAGAGAACCATTACATAACAACAATAGTCATAGACAGGAACCTCAGAAAAGGACATGGATAAGAAAGTAGAATGAGTATAGAAATGAAGAATGCACACTCGCTCTACAAGATAAGCAGAAGAAAAGTGGTTGAAATGTTGATAGTGGCTGTTCAAAACACATGACATGTGATAGAGACATGTTTCTTACATTAAGAAAGGAAAGAGATGGATCAATCTCCTTCGAAAATGATGATTCAACTAAAATCATTGGAAAAGGCACAGTGAGAATTGGTAACAAGAATACCAAGGCAAAAAGTGTTCTACTAGTAGAAGATATGAAACATAATCTTCTAAGTGTGAGTCAAATGTGTGACCAAGGTCATAAAGTTACTTTCAATTCACAAAAGTGTGAGATAAGAAAAGAAGGTTTAGGAAAATTGATTGTAACAACTGCGATAACTTCAAACAACATATATGTATTAAGTGAAATTGTAAATGAAAAGTGTTTCCTAGGAAAGGAAGATGAAAGTTGGCTATGGCACAGAAGAATGGGTCACATACATTTTCATAACCTTTTCAAAGTCATCGAAATGAAAGCAGTTAGAGAAATTCCCCAGATCACGAAACCAACCAACACTTTATGAAAGCATTATCAACAAGGAAAGTAAACAAACACCAGGTTTAAATCAAAAGAATATTCAATGACAATACCACTATAAATTGTGCATACTGATCTAGTTGGACCAACTACAACAAAGGGTTTAAAAGGTGAGAAATAATTTATGTTATTAGTTGATGATTATACAAGAATGACTGCAATTTTCTTTCTCAGGAATAAGTCAGAATATTTTGAAAACTTCAAGGTCTAGAAGGAAATGGTTGAAAATGAAATGGATTCAAAATTAAAATGCTTGAGATATGATAATGGAGGAGAGTTCACTTCAAAGGAATTTATGGACTATTGCAATGGGCATGGAATAAAAAGACAATTATTTGTTGCTAGGACACCTCGACAAAATGAATTTGTTGAAAGAAAGAACAAGACAGTACAGGAACTGGCTCGAACAATTCTAATGGATTCCAAATTGACAGATATATTTTGGACACAGGCAGTGCATACAACAGTTCACATTCAAAATAGAGTAATTCTCAGAAACAACACTGGAAAAACTCCCTACGAGCTATGGAAAGGAAAACCAACAAATGTGAAGCACTTCAGAGTTTTTGGAAGCAAATGCTACATCAAAAGAGAAGATGGAAGAATGGGAAAGTTTGACCCTCATGTGGACAAAGGAGTACTTGTTGGTTACTCAAGTACAAGGAAAGCATACAAGTGTTACAAGCTGATATTAAACAAAGTTGTGGAAAGCATCAACGTAACAATTGATGAAACATGTAGACAAGATTTAAAGGAAGAAGAAAATTAATCAATGGAATAACTTTACGAAGAAGAAGCATAAGATGAAAAAGAAGCAGAGGGGGAAGATGAAGAGGATCCGACAGAAAAAAAAGAGAAAGTTCAACAAGTTCCTCTAAAGACACCTAGCAGACAAGTATAGAAGAATCATCCTTCATATCAGATTATCGGAAACAAAGATGCAGGAGTTGAGACTAGAAGAAGAATCCATTCACCAGAGCAAATGTACCAAGCACTCTCATCTACGATTGAACCAACTTGGTTTGAAGAGGCCAGTAAGGATGAATTTTAGAATAAGGCCATGGATGAAGAATTGGATGAAATAGAGAAAAATGACACTTGGAAATTGGTTCCAAGACCAAAGGATAAGAATGTGATCGGCACAAAGTGGGTATACAGGAATAAATTAAATGAAGATGGGCATGTTACAAGGAACAAAGCTAGATTGGTATGTAAAGGATATACACAGGTTGAAGGAATCGACTTTGAAGAGACATTTTCCCCAGTTGCCAGAATGGAAGCAATCTGATTGATTTTAGCTTATGCATGCTCCAAAAATATTAAAGTGTATCAGATTGATCAGAATCTAGACCAGGGTTAAAATTTAGCCCAAAAATCAAAGTGCTTGGAATCTCTTCAAAATGGACAGGTGTGTAGGCCTCATCCTCATGAACCCAATGCAACTCGAATAGGTTCAAACGGAGACCGTATGAGTGAGATATTGTGTTTTGTCCATTTTTCCAAACAAGCAAAAATTTGATGATTGTGCAGTCCGTAGAGATGACGTGGCGGGGTTGTACAACTGATGTGGCAGGGTCATACAACTGACATGGAAGGACCGTACATATTACGTGGCATGATCATACACCAAGCTGGCAAGTGACTAGGTATATGAGGTGTCATACAAGTGGCCCAATGGGTAGCTGACACGTGTCATCAGTTGAGTGTTTGAAATGGTGCCACGTAGCCTAGTCATGGGCTACCACGTGGCACCCCCTCTAGTTGACAGTGGAAAAATTATTAGGGAGTCTGTAGGACTCGACCCCATGACCTCCGAGAAGGGGCAATGACTTGGAAAGGGAGAGGGTTACCATTCCACCCACACTTTAGTTCTTACAACTATATGTTTTGAATTATATTAAAATTTGTGCTATGGTAAGTTTAGGTGCGGGGTTTGGGCTGGGTCTTAGCCCAAGCCCCGTTCACATGAGCTTTGCCCATACAACCCTTTTCCATACATTACACGAGATTCCTTCCAACAAAAAACAAGTCGACACTTGTCATCACATGAACCACGTTTCAATTCAGATCTCACCTAGGCACGACACTTGGCATAATTCACACTGTTGCAATGGGTGCCTAGCTTTGGCATGGGACGTGGTCACATTGGAAACCACATGTCGAACACCTCCACCGGTTTGGGTGCTAAGTCCCCTAACCATGTGAAAAATTCGCGCATTTTGTGGAAACGGTGTGTGTGATGGGTTTAGACATGGGAAATGCCTAGAAGCCAAGTTACTCACACAGGAGATGTGTTTTGGCGAACCAGAGACAACAAGCTTGAAGGGGAAAATTTGCAGGAGGTCTATCGTCTTCGTTTCTTGGCCAAACCAGGTGCTAAAAAAGCCCAGCTAGGGGTTTTTGGATGTTTTGAATCCATTGGTACAGGTTTCAAAGGAATTTGGAGACTTCTATTGCATATTTTTCTACAGGGAAGTTTCAGAGAGCTCCAAGGAGCCCAAGGGTACCAATGAAGGAGGTCATGCCTAGGGGAGCCAAAGTCCATTTTCAGTGACTGAATAGTCATTATCGGATAATTGATATGCTTTGAACTCATTGGAATAGTTTTCAGAGGCATTTGAGGACTTTTACAATTTTTTTGGCCACAGGGAAGATCAAGGAAGCTCAAGGCCACTAGTAGAAGAGGTCATGACCAGATGAGCCATGGTGTATTTTCAGAGATATAATAGTCATTTTTGGGGTTTTTATGTATTCTGAACCCAATGGTATAGTTAGTAAATCCATTGGATTTGATTAGCAACTTGTAAAAGACTTTATACAAACTAATCCCAGAGAGCCTAGTCCATTGATGGAGGCTCAAGGAGATGTAGCCCAGTTGGGGATGAACTCCTTTATCATGTTGTTGTTGTTGTGAGTTTGCCTGTTATTATTTGTTGCAAATTATGCTTGATGTTGTATTATTTAAACAACATATTTAACCTTTAATAAAAAACCTCACACATAAACACCTAAAAGTAGCCTAAACTTGACACATAAATCCTCTTGCACAACTAAGACATTGAGAAAGGTCCTGAAGTTTATTTTAATGAAGTAAAGGGTGCTTTCATAGCAAAACAAGTCAGCCCCCTATTTTCAGATCACAGATGGACGTAAAATCAACCTTTTTGAATGGGTAACTTGAAGAATAAGTCTAAATTGAACAACCAGAAGGATTTCAGTTGTCAAAGAATGCAGATTATGTGTGTAAATTAAAGAAGGCCTTGTATGGTTTAAAACAAGCTTCTAGAGCATGGTACTCTAGACTGGATAAATATCTACAGCATGCAGGGTCCAGAAAAGGAAGTGCAGACGACAACCTCTACATCAAGGTAACTCAATATATTATTTTATTAATTGAAGTTTATGTTGATGATATTATTTTTGGAAGTACTCATGACAGTTTAAGCCAGAAATTTACAAAGGACATGCAAAATGAATTTGAAATATCATTACTTGGATAACTATTTGTCTTTCTGGGTCTTCAGATACATCAAAGAAACCAAGTAATTTTTATTTCTCAAACCAAGTATATCAGAGAAATGCTAAAGAGGTTCGAAATGGAAGATTCAAAACCAGTGATCACTCCCATGCAAACCAGTTGCAAGTTGAGAAAAGATGATGATGTCTACAGATCATAGGAAATACAGGTCAATGATTGGTAACCTACTATATGTGACAGCATCCAGATCATATGTAATGTAGGAAGTTGGACAGGTGGCACAATTTCAAGCAACACCAAAGGAATCACATGTATTAACAGTGAAGAGGATTTTCAGATATCTCAAAGGAACATAAGAGTTTGGATTATGGTATCCAAAAGGAAAGGATCTATCACTTATTGCCTACACAGATACAGATTGGGCAGGTTGCATTGATGACCAATGAAGCACCAGTGGAGAAATATTCTACTTGGGTGAGTGTTTAGTATCATGGTTAAGGAAGAAACAATCATCAATATCTTTATCTACAACCAAGACAAAGTGTATTGTAGCAACAAAATGTTGTACACAGGTTTTATGGATGAAACAAATTCTGACAGATATACAAGTTGAGTATGATGAGCCCATTCCAATATATTATGGTAATACAAGTGCCATCAGTATCTCAAAGAAAATGGTGATGCACTCCAAGACGAAATGCATTCCAATCAAGTATCACATTCTACGGGAACAGGTTGCAGAAAAGAACATCAAAGTTGAATATTTGGGCACAAAAGAACAAGTGGCATACATCTTTACAAAACTGCTTCCATGGGAAGCCTTTGAGTATATTCGCTAGAGACTCGGAGTTATTTCTACTCCAAAATGAATGTTTTTGAATGCTTATCTTATATGTCTTAGATGTACATGAGGAAGCACCATAAAGAGGACAATTCAGGTTGGGAGATCAAACAAGTCATTTAGGGGGAGCAGACCCGAATGGAAAGATACATTTTCCATTAATGACAAAGGGGGAGATATTTATCAGATGCAGAGGATAGAGGCATGGTTCTAGGGGGAGCATTGGTCACACAAATGCGGGCATGATTCCAGGGGGAGCATGAGTGATATGATTTCAGTATTGCATCAGAGTGTTTCCATCAATGCCAAAGGGGGATATTGTTGATTAATTAGGTTGGTTGTCATTGATGTCAACCCTTGAAGAAAGTCTGGTAGCGAATTCCAATAGCACAAAGGTTTGGGTAATGGACCCAAGTTTGTTTGATGTATAATGGTATGAGATTTGATATATTTTAAGGTAACACTATTCTATATCGATAGTACATGTCATGTCATTTCTTGTGGTATGTGGAACATCACATAACTCCTCACGGTTTGAGAGTTATGGCCTTATGAATTTGCAGGACCCTCATATGTTGGCTTGAAGCCCCAAAAGGTCAAAGAAGTCAAAGTTATTGCAAAGAAGAAATTATTTAAATAATAAAGTGAAGTGACAAAGTAAAAAATGATTATTTAAATAATAAAGTGAAGTGACAAAGTCAACGAGGATTATTTAAATAATAAAGTCAAGTGACAAAGTCAAAGAGGATTATTTAAATAATAAAGTGAAGTGACAAAGTCAAGGAGGATTATTTAAATAATAAAGTAAATGGAGAACTTTCTAATTATGGAAAGTGGTTAGAAGTGGGTTAGCCCTAAAATAAGGAAATCAGGTTAAGATTGTTAGAAGGTAACCCCTTGAGGAAGCTACATGAAAGTATAAATAAGAGGCAAGGATCTCTCATTTTAAATCACACTTGAGAATATTGAATATCTACAGGTGACTCAGGTAACCAAAGGATATCTAAGCCAAATTTCAGAGGGAAGGTGAAGTAAAGAAGGCCGAAATTCAAGGGAGGATAAATTCTTTTGATGATGCTTTCTAAGGTATGTTATTTACAGACCATCTCACCATTTTTGCAATAAAGTTTTCTCTAGAAAGATTCAGACCATTGAATTGGGAGGCCATTGAGGAAACATATCCAAGTAGTTGTGGTACAAATTTCAACTTGTGGGTCGTTGTATTTTTGGAGTTACACTCCATGGAAAATAGGGTTTGTGGCTAGCCCTAAAACTAGTCTAAAATAGGTGTTTCGAGTAAAAAAGTCATAACTTCTTCATAACAGAGCCAAATTCAGTAAGACCAAATATGTTGGTTAGAGTACAGTTTGTATTATTCTGTGTACAATTTTCAGATTCATACAACAAATATTTCATGTGGGGCACGCTCTACAAGTTCGCTCTCTAGAATAAGCCATAATTCAACAAGGTATGCCATTTTTTCTAGAACTCCTTTTCTGAGAGGTTCCAAGTAGTGACACCTAGAGGAATTGCATAAAACACATTGAAGAACATTGTGTACTATTTTCAGATCTTTATTCATTATAGGTGACATAATATGATTATTTCAAGTTAGGGTTGTTGACTAATACAAAATTAGTCATGTGAGACTAAAGTAAAGTTTGATGAAAATGCTAGTCTGTTGTTGTTAAAGTTAAGGAAGGATTGCAGGTATGTGATCATATACACCAGGTCTATTATAGAGTTACAAATCAGATTTGGATGATGAAATTGATGAGGTATTTTGGTTGAGTTTGAGGTACAAGTTGGTGCATGGTTGATGCACTTGTTTATGGTACAGGTTTATGCATTGTTCGGGTTATTGGTACAGGTTGTTTGGTGCAGGTTGATTGGTACAGGTTTACAACAATATATCTCATAGTGATAGTGTGACAGTGATTCCATCATTCTACTTATACGTTAGGAAGTTTGGATGGGGCAAGAACAAGTGGTTGTAGTTGGAGAACATAGGGGGTTGTATCCTCCTTCTAGTTGTAGCCAGAGAATTGGGGAGTTGGAGCTTCCCTCGGGTTGTAGCCTGAGAAACTAGGGGGTTGGAGCCTCCTTCCAGTTGCAGCTGGAAAACAAAGGAAGTTGGTGCTTCCAATGAATGTAATTCTTCAAAACATATAAGAAAAAGCATTATGTGGTTTTCTCTCACTTTGGATTTCCACGTAAAGACACTGGTGTATTGTGTATGTGTATGATTGTTCATTTGTTTATTTACTCTGCAAATATTGGATGATAATGCTACATTGATATAACACTTGCATTATATGGTTAAAAAGGATTAGATTTATCTATTACTGATTCACCCCCCTCTCAATAATCCAACACCATTGTCTCTGAAGTAGTATCACTCAATAACTTCAGTTTCATTGCCATCGATGTGGGCATGGATTTAAAATCCATCATTTCAAATCTATTCAGGATTTCTACCACATATTTTCCTTGTCTAAGGAAAATCTCATTCATTTTCTGCCACACCACTAGACCCAAGAAATAATGCATCATACCCAGGTATTTCATCTCGAACTCTGTACCAATATTACTGTTACTCGCATCGATGAGCTTCTCGTTCCCTGTTAGAAACATGTCATCCACATATAAAAACAATATCACCGGTCCACTATCCTCAACCTTGTAGTAAAGGTTGGGATCTACTTTACTCTGTTAAATCCCAAGCTCATCAGAAAGTTGTCAATTCTATTGTACCATGCCTTGGGTGCTTGCTTCAATCCATACAAGGCTTTCTTTAACCTTCACACATGTGACTTCCTATCATGTGTCTCGAAAACTTGTGGTTGCTCCACGTACACTTCCTCTTCTACACCATTCAGAAAAGTTGTCTTCACTTCCATCTGGTGTACCTTCCATTTCATTGTTGCATCTATCACAATTATAGATCTATCGAAGTGTATCTTTCCACATGAGAAAATGTCTCCTCATAATCTATTCCTTCTTTATAGGTCCTTCTTTATAGGAGAACCCACAGGCCAAAAACCTTGCCTTATATTTCTCAATATTGCTATCAGTCGAATGCTTTGTCTTATAGATCCATTTTTAACTCACCATTGTCTTCTCTTTTAGTCTCAGAACCACATCCCAAACATCGTTCTTCATAATGGACTGGTACTCCTCAATCATGGAATCCTTCCATACTTTCTTCTATGCAGCCTCTTCATCACAGGTAGGCTATGCATCGATGATATCACTTAGCAATGCCATGTAGCTAGAATATGGTCATGGTTTCTTACTTTCTATAAAAGTTCCATCTAGAGAACCATACTTTTCTACATCCCGAATAATCTCCCAAGCCCAAGATGGTATTCTCTTATTTGTAATCATCTCTTCGGGTGGATCTGCAGGTCTCTGTGGTTCTTCTATATCATGATCTTCCAGAACATACTCTTCTGGTACAATGTCATTACCTGTATCTGTATATGCAACTCTAAATCTAGGAGCTTCATGCTCCTCATCATGGACATCATTTGTATGATTCTACCTCAATCTATTGAAGGTTGCATCCTCATCAAAGGTGACATCTCTATTAGTCTCATACTGCATGTGATCATAGATGTAGACTTTATATTCCTTCGATGTCTCACTATATCCAACAAATATACCCTTCTTTCCTGAAGGATCCAACTTCGATCTCTTACCTTGGGAACATGCACATATATTGGATAGCCAAATATCCTTAGGTGGATGACCTCTGTCTTTTCTCTTGCAAACATTTATTTCAGTTTCTTTTTCCCAAGTATACGGTGGAGACTTTTGTTTTGCACATATACAACAGTCTTGGCTACTTCTTCCCATAGATGCATCGGTAAATATTGATCATGAATCATGGTCTTTATTGCTTCCATTATCATCTAGTTCTTTCTTTCTGCCACACCATTCTACTGAGGATTGTAGGGAGTAGTGAGCTCCCTCTTAATCCCAACTTTTATGTAGAATCCTTTGAAGTCATCTGATGTGAACTCTCCTCCATTATCTGACCTCAAGATATTTATCTTCTTTTCAAAAATATTTTCTACAAGGGATTTGAATTCCTTGAACTTGTTGAATACTTCACATTTTTTTTCAAGAAATAAATCCAAGTTTTACGTGAGAAATCATCAATAAATGAAACATAATATACATACCCACTAAGTGAAGTGGTTTTCATTGGTCCACACATGTCTGAGTGCACAATGTCCAAAACTCTGTTGTTTTTTTGTCACTTCTTGGGAATAGACTCTTTACATTCTTTCCTTGTGCACATCCCTTTCATATACCATCATGATTCACCTGAATTTCTAGCAAACTTGTCACCATCATTCTCATGATTGGTAATGCTTTGTAATGTATGTGATAAAGTCTTCTATTCCATAGCTCACTCAGATTTATTGTATTGTGAACTAATGTTGAATATGAGTGTCCCTTTAATTTGTATATATCTCCTTCTTGAACACCAATCACAATAACATCATCAATAGAATTTCCTCTTGACCACATAATAAATTCACCATAAATGAAAGAAACTCTAAATCCTTTCTCATCTAATGTCGAGATAGAAAGGAGGTTCTTCGTCAAACCAGGTACATACAAAATATCTTTCATCTTCATAGGATTTCTAGAATCCAAATTGTAGGAGGATTATCCTACCCCTTTAATGAGATATTGATAGTCATTATCGAGCTTCACCTTATGAGGTGAATCCTTCTGAACCAGTTTTGAAAGAGAATCCTTGTAACCAATCATGTGCTTAGAAGCACCACTATCAATAAGCCATGTGTCACTTCCATGAGTGATTTTTCATGTAACAACTGATATAAATACATATTCTTCACTTGAATAATCTTCTTTTGCTTTCTTATTAACAAGTTCATTGTTTTCTATGGCATGAGCATGATGTATTTTATACTTTCTTTTTTTGATTTGATCTTTTATGTGAGGACAATTTCTAGCAATGTGTCCCATCTTCTAAAAGCTAAAGCATTTGTAACTTGAATAATCGTTTTGAGTCTTTTGTGTCTTTTGTGAATTTTGAAACTTTTTTGTGAGAATGAACCTCTTTTTTTCTCTTTCCATTTCTTGTATGTGCTTCTAGTGCTTGATTTTCACCATCACCCAACTTTTCTTCTCTTGTTGTCAATCTAGCTTCTTCTTGAGTGAAATCTTCCCATAGCCTGCTAAAATTTGTTAGTTTTCTTCTAGAACAGATTCCCTGAATAAATTATTATCAAGACTTTGGGAGACCATTCAATTTAGTCATTACTATCTCATCTTCTTCAACTGTGTCTCCAATGGATTCAAGTTGTTCTTTGATTTAAGATAGTCTCGTGAAGTAGGATCGAATGGTTTCTGAATTCTACATCTTCACATTCTTGAGTTATGTCATCAATGTCATCTTCTGGTTGATATTCTTGCCTTCATATAATTGGGATAAAGCATCAAACATTTTATTTGGAGTCTTCAAGGATGGGACATGAGGGATCAAGTGATCCTTGATAGAATCTGCAATAATCCTCTTTGCTTTAACCAGGTTCTTCTTGTGCTTTGTTTTAGCCTCATCTCCCTCTGGCTCTTGAAATTCTTCTTCAATGAATCCTTCTAGATCATTCTCTTATAGAATGAGCATTACTCTATATTTACATGCTTGGAAGTTATCATCACCCTCAAGCTTCTCATCAAGCTTAGTGCTGGAATTCATTCTACCTTGGGATCTAGAAATATGACAAAAATTGAAACTTTGTAGAAATGAATTTTGGACTTACCAATGAGTTCACTATGCCAAGGTGGCATCCTTTCTTCAAGGATTTTCTCCAATTTTATCTTTTAAATGCCCAAATGTCTTGACCTAGGGTTTTATGAGGAAACCTTAATTTTCCAACTTTTGAATTTTGGAGATCTGATACGGGGGAAGATGCGCCCTCCTTAGATGACCTTCTTGGTGGATTTGTGAGTGCTCAACGAGATTGAAAATAGGGGAAACTGATGATATTCCTTTCAGTGGTTAGATTGTCTTGAAGGAAACCGACTCTGATACCATGTTAAAATTTTGGTATGCTCATTTTACCATAGACAATGTTACACCATTGCCACCCAACCATAAGCACTTACATGTACCACCCTCGAGCACAACAACCTTTTCTTAGATATATTTTGTACACGAAGAAATTTCTCTCAGATAAACCCTAACCATAAATACCAACACGACTACAGCAACAACACGATACTATGAGAGCGTACCTTTAATAAGAGAAGCGCACAAGAGAGAGATACCAGAAAGACTATTGTTGTAACTGCTGCAACTGTTACTCCTCAGACTTGTGCCCTAATTGTTTCTCCTAAGACTTGCACCCTAATTGAGTCACTGAGAGTGTGAAAATGAGGTAGCACCTTACCTCTATTTATGATATCCTGTCCAAGTGACTTTTCATGTGGGGTAAACTTCTCTTTCTGGAGCCTTCTAATTCTTTATTATTATTCTCCTTGGGCTGAGTTCTCTTCTAAGGTATTTCCACATATTTTTAATGGTTCTCTTGCTTCCAGAATATTTTAATCTAAGCACAAAGTTTATACTGGAGGTTAATACCTCCCGCAGCTACCACAACACCAACATATGTATAGAACATAATAATGACCATCGAATTAGATAAGTACAATGCATACTAAAGAAACACACTTTATCTAAATATGCATTATAGTTAGTTGATATTAACTAACTCCTCAATGTCTAAATATTTCAACTTTCCCTCTAAATAACAACTTGGGATAGGATTAAAGGATTTACAAATATTACTTAATAGGAGAAGGAAGGAGACATTAGAACCTATCCCCTCTTAATGACAACTTCCTGAACTTCTAACATATAGAGAAGTTTGGAAAACTTTGTCTCTATATGAGACTTTCTGAAAATGTATACAACTTGAATATTTGTAGGGAAACAAAACACTTCAATAATGTTATCCTAAAGAATCTTTCTGATGAAGTGCATATCTAGCTCAATGTGTTTTCTACACTAATGTTGAACTGGACCTTTGATGAGTTGAATGACACTCTAATTATTGCACTAGAGTGTGGTTGGATGTTATTTCCAGAATGAAAACTATGAAAGGATATACCAAAGCCACACATTTCTTAACTTGCACTAGCTACTACTCAATACTCTACTTCTGCCAAATAAAGAGCAAGAGCACATAACTTATTACAATCCCAAGTGATATATCAATAACAAAGTAAAAAAAAACAACCTACAATATACTTTCGATCATTAGGCTCGCCAACCAATCAAAATTAGTGAAACCAACCAACAAATGAGTCCTCATTGAATTATAATGTATTCCAAAATAACCATATCTTGGATGTATAGAAGTATCATTTTTGTTTCTTTCCAATGACTTTCATGGGGTGTTTTCATATACTAAGAAACAAGACCAACAATAAAGGAAATATTAGGATAGGTACCAATCAAATACAAAAGGATACCAACTAACTAATGATATAAAATGGAATCTACTTTGGATGTAGTGCATATGGCAGAAAGTTTGATTCTATATTAAAAGGGATATGGGGTTGGTTTACAATCTCCTATGTGAAAGAAGTGAAGAAAGTCACATGCGTACTTAGACCAAGAAATGGAAATTCATTCCTTGGTTTGCAATACTTGGAGGCCAAGAAAATAATGCAAATTTCCCATGTCTATCATTTCAAATTTATTTTTAAGGTTGGATTTCACATGGGTTAAAGGTTTCTCATCAACTAAGATGCATACTTAATTCTATACACCCATTTACGTCTAACAAGTTTTCTATATTTCGAAAGAGGTACAATATCCCTAGTATCACTCACAATTAAGGAATGATATTATTCATTCATTGATGTATCCTAATATGGATGGCTGAAATATTTTTCAAATGTTTCAGGATCATGGGTCTTTGAAACTTTAGCCAAGAGATAGGATACTCACTAGAACTATGAACGTGTACAACTTTGATATAAAGGATCATTGGAAAGATTACCAACAACTTCATGTGTTATACGGACCCATCTAGGAAGGTGTGGTGTTGGTGTAGGTTCATGTTCAACAGATCGAACTAGAGGAAGGTGAGTAGATGGAGGTAGATTTCCATCTATATTGTCATCATCTAAAGAAAAAACAAAAAAGGGAGTACTAACATAAAATTTTGGAATAAATTATGACATAATAATTGAAGATGGCACAACCATCAAATTAGGCTCATAGGCCAAGAGACCTTCACCGAAATTAACATCTCTCCTAATAATAATTTCAATGGAATGGGGTTGAATAAGTCTATATCCTTTTTATCTTCAGAATACCCAACAAGAATGCAATTCTCACTATTAAGTTGTAACACTTTTCTTTTTTCATTAGGAATGTAATCTCGGGCTTCACTATCAATCACATCAAAGTGGTTTACATTTGGTTTGTATTTAATCCATTTTTTCTAGTGTTATATTTTGTAAATCCTTTGTGGGAGTGTAATTAACTATGTAATAGACATAATTAATGGTTTTTCCAAAAAATGAAGTGGTTTACATTTGGTTAAAATTTAATCCATTTTTTTCTAGTGTTATATTTTTAAAAACCTTTGTGGGAGTGTAATTAACTATGTAATTGACATAATTAATGGCTTTCCCCAAAAATGAAGACATTATCCCTTAGATTGGATCATACATTTTGTCATTTCCTTTAATGTGTTATTGTTTATCTCATCAACACCATTTTATTGTGGTGTATATGGAATAATATGTTTCATTTGAATGCCCTATGGAGTGTTGTAAATTGTAAATTTGTTGTTAACATATTTTCCTCCATTATTTGTTCTTAACTTTTGAAGTTGTTGGTTATATTATTTTTCTACAACGGCCTTGTAGGCTAAAACCATGTCAAAAATTCACACTTAAGTTTTAATAAATAAACTCAAGTGAATTTGGAGAAATCATCAATGAAAGTTAAAAAGTACTTGAACCTAGAGAAAGAAGCAGAAGGAAGCAAACTACATAAATCATTATGAACAAGCTATAGGGAGCCAAGACATGCCAAGAGGCATGTTTATAAAAACTACCCTAATGATCTTTTCCAAGAATACATATGAAACAAACACCATCTTGGCAAGAAATGAGAGGAACACTAGTCACCAAATTCTAATTACATAGTTGATGAAATGAGGAATAGTCTATATGACCAAATTGTTCATGTCAAAGTTTTCTCAAGTTGTAATTATGAGCAATAAAAATTGATGGAAGAGATGATGACCCAAAGTTTTCAAATATGTATAATCTAGTAATATCATCAACAATTTCAGTTGTTAGGACATGCATAGGTTCTTTTAAATCCTCAATTACAAATTGGTGAAGTGAAAATTCTACTATTTTACCTTTGCTTGAATGAGTGATTTGACATTCTAATAGAAAGTTGTAGGAAATACTTGGAACACATAATAAATCATTAAAATGAGCATTATCTAGCTACATTATTCCAAACCCTGCAACATTAAGTTATTTACCATAACCAACAAACATTTTTTGGTGTTACATTCATTAAAAGCATAAAGATGGGTTTATCCTTAGCCATATGATATGATACTCCAAAAATAAATAAGCCACCCATTAGAAGAAGAAGTAGATGTTACATTGAAGGAAAAACTAGAAGCAACAAGTGCATGTCCATGAGAAGAAGAGCTAGAAGAAGAGATAGAAGAAGAAGAATAAATATTGATGTTGTGCTTCATCATTGTTTCTTCTAAGGATTCCATCTTCTTGAAACATTTAGACTCTAGATGACCATCTCACCTAGAAAAATTACAATGTCTCTCAATCTTCTTTCCTTTTGATTTAGTTCCTTTATCACCATCAAGAGTAAGAGTTGGTTGAGAAGGTTTGGAACCCTTGTTTTGTTTGTTGTTGTGAGGATGTTGCTTCTTTGGATTATTGGCTTTATCCTTTGGTTATGCCACTAAGTATTTGTTAGATGTACTTGTAGTGTTAATCACTCCAGTATGCAAGAGATTATCTTGTTATCTGATTAAAGAATTACAAAAATCTTCAAGAGAGGGAAATTTATAAGTATCCCCTTGAATAATAAGCATTTATTTGGTAGAGTGAAAAGTATAAAAAAATAGAATAGGTAATGTCAAGCTTAGCAAGAATAAAATATATAAGTTGGTTATTTGTCTTGATTATATTACACTCTACAAGTAAAAGGCTAAGTGTTTTTAACTTAGATATAAAATATTCAATGCAAGAGAAATCACTAGGATGTAAAGTAAGCAATTGATTTTCGAGCTAGTGGGATCGAGTCTCAAATCTCATTGTGTTTACCAAACACAGTATCAAAATTTTTCCATTTTGAATATGGAGTCTTGATTCCTTGAAGGTGAAACTGAATGTCACTAGAGATGGACACTTCAATTAATCCATGAGAATTGTCATTTTTATTGTCACATTTGTCTCACTTTAATTTTAACAAACCTAATCCCCTAAGAATCATTAGGCTAATGGGATGTAAAAATCTCTCCTTTATTTCCTCTAAATTACCTTCCTTAACCACACTTTGAAACCCAATAACAAGCTCATAATTCGGTTATGCTCATCGAGATCTTTGCAACAACTAAAACTATACTCGAATCCGAGCTCATGATCAAAAATTTATGGCCTTCTAAATTTTTCATGCTTTTTCCAGCAAAAAATCCACCTCACATCCACATGGCACCCATGTGGACCTTCACCTCCCATACTATTCCATGTGGTTCTATTCAGGTGTTGATGTGGTGAGACACATAATCTTTTACATGGAGTATCCCAACCAATAACCAAAATACCAACGAGAAGAATTTGGAGGCAGAACCATACCCAACTAGGCACTGAGATATGGTGGATCCGCAATGGCTAACAAAAATAAAAACATTCTCGGTTTCCTAGTCCCTGAAACCTTAACACAACGGGGAACCTCACCCCACTTGGCATCAAGACTTGGTGAAATCCATAGAATTCTCAACCAAAAACATCGTAGTCGGGTGTCTAGTTGACACCAAATACATCCAGGCATGATGTGTCATGCCACTTGACATGACACCTCATAAATAGACTAGATGTCAAGATGACATGGCATGAACACATGGAAAATGAACTGGAAAATTCATATGGATAGGCTAGCATGGAATGACATGTGGTTGACGAAGTGGAATGACACATGAAGGCTAACGTCACCACATCCTTTGGGACTTCGACAACACTCTACGCTAGAACCTTGACCCATCATTACACATGGAACGATTTCCTTCATGACACATGGACCAACCAAAACATGATTTGTGGATTGAAGTGGCATTACACATCACCATAAGGCACAAAGGCCCAAAATGCATTACATATTCCATAGAATCATTCCCAGTTTTAACAAACCCTATCGAATGCTTCTAGAACTCAATTAAAACATAGAAATTACATTAATTCAAAGATCCCCTAGGTCTAGTCAAACAAGTTTGTTTTAGAGGAAAAAATGCTCCAGCATCAGACTCTCAGGGTTAAAATGTTTCATGATCTCTTGATCTTGAGTCTTCAATTTTTGAAGTCCTTCTGGATCCCAAACCTTATGTTGTTGTCCACTTGCTTTGTTGCCTTGTTGTTGTCTATAACCTTCCATGATCCCATACTTTTCTTTGTTGTTGTGCAACATCTCTACTTGCTTTAGTAAGTTGTACTAACATGTTCTTCTTCTTTTATTCTAGTGTTTTCACTTGGAAACCTTCATCAATTGCTTCCATAACTCCTCAATGTCCAGTCTTGTCCTATGTTGATACACGCTATTGTTTCCATTCATCTACTGCAAATTTCCATAGAAAATTTGTATGGTTTTTTCCATTTCTTGGTATTCACATATTTTTATGTCCTCATCTCCTTGAGAACACTTCTCACTAAATAAAAATGTATGCAAACAATATTGTATATCCTTAAGTTGCATGCGCAATATACATGATTGTTTAATTAAATTCTATTCTTGGAATTCATTAAAAATGTCAGATTTGTTGTTAAAATTTTACACATATTTGTAAGGATTCCTCCATGATCATGCGCCAATCATCTTTGACACCATCCTCATCCGCTGTCATTTCTCCTTTAGCAAGTTCCATACTTTCATCACTATAGCCTTGCATAGCCCTTTCCAATATTCTGGGTACTTAATCCTTTGAAGTATTTCCAAGCCAATCCATTGTTCTCCTTACATATTCATCACATGTATCCTTTGAACATGCATCACATCCTCTCTCACAAATTTCAAGAGACAATGTTGTCCCTACCTTTGACATGGAAAAATTCTAAATTTTTCTTCCTCTTATGCCTTCATGAAGCAATTCTTCATTTAGGACAACTTCAAGTGGTTTCCTATCTCCATGACCTGCAAAACTTGTACAACCTGCAATCACACATAAGTTATCAGTATTAAAAGCATGATACACTTCTGCCTCTTTAGATGTCTCTAGCATCCTCTCCTTATCCTAGACTGAACTTTCTTATCTCTTCATGACGTCTACTCTCTGAACCTCATCTTCATCTCCAAGCATTATTCCCTACTCTAGTTCACAAAAGTGGACTACTAGTTCTATCTCCAAGGACTTCCTATACTCAACCTCTATGAGTTCCTCTTCCTTCATCCAAGCACTCAATCTGTGCTTCAATATCCTCAATATTTTCCTCAACTTCCTTGCAAACAATTGCATCACATGCCACTTAACTTTCTAATTTACATTCCATCCTTGTCTCTGGTTTTCCTAAATCTTCCTATGTAGCATTCATTTTATGTCAATGATTTATACTCTTAACTCAACCAATTGTATGTCAATCTCCTCTTGACTCATTCTCTTTATGCCATTTTATTTGACACATTCCTTTCCTCTTTTTTGGATTCTCTTTGAACCTTTATAATGACCATCAATAGTCTTCGTCATTCCTCCTTTGTGAACTTCTCCTAGTCCAATGTGAGTTGCATCAAGACTTTGTAGCAAGTCTCCTCTACCTTCCACTCAATACCTCACCAAGCTTCCTCTTGAGCTTTGGTCTTTTGGTATCACTTTTTCTCTCCACTAGAACCTTCTGACCACTCCTATGTTCTTCTCTAGCTATGCACCTACTCACTTTCCCCTAAGAACTCTATCATTCTCCTCACTTCCAATCTTTAGCTGGAAGTGTTACAACATCCCTTGTTGCAAGTTTCTTCTACCACAAGCTTCTCCTTATCCTCTAAGAGCTCCACATGATCTCTATCACAATTCTTATGGTTGTAATGTTGCTATCAAATCCTTCTCCTTTTGCTGTTACCTGCAAACACAAGTATATCTTTACCAGAGTCAATCATAAAACATTAAACCAATACCTGCAAGATTTGTCCTAAGATATTTTCTGCTCAACATCCTTTTCCAATTATGATTCTTGGTTGGAATGCCCCTAATTTTGTAGTAACCCACTAAGGAATTATATATCCAATTCCTTTTTATGCATGTATGCACAGTCTACAATATTACTTCTACAATTTCGAATTTACATATTTCCCCTTTCTATTTCAAATCAAACTTGTGCTCTGATACCAAAATGAACTTTGTTCATTTAAGGTATTCCATTTGAAATCAAATGCATAGGAAAATTAAATTTCCTACTCAGATACCAAATTTGATGACCTCCCGACCTTAAACCCACAATATGCAGAATTATAAACTAAAATTTTGTTGAAACTATAGACTTAAGCTGTGTTTAAACTCAATTGTGTGGGCCCAATAACCTCCTTTTCATTTGACAGAGGAACTCATTAAGAGCTCCATGAATTGGTGTTGTTTCCCTTTGTCAATCCTTGCGATTAATGTTAAATACAAAGGATTAATACTTCATAAACCAGGGGATAAAATATCCATAGGACTTCGTATTTATATATTGAATGTCGAATTCAATCCCCACCGTCAATATAATTCTTAATGGACGACACAAATCTCATCTTGCCATGAGATGGATCTCCTTCAAATCGAACGATTGTGATTTACTCACGATTTGATCCAAGGGTCAATATTAACTCTCAGACTTCTCCTTTCAGACTCGTGTTTGGCTGCAACACTCTGATAGTTCACACTCCGATGAACTGGGTCCTTTCCTTTATTCTACATCGTCGATTTGATGAAGGCTTAATACTCGCCATTCATCGGGGTCGCTCCTTCCTTGAATATTCATCATTGACCTTGTTCTTCTCTGTCTAATCTCCACCATTGACATGATAATATTACCTTATCTTATCGGACTATCAATCTCCATCATTAATCTCCCACATCCAACAGTTATGATCTAATCCTGGCTTCCACGATCAATCACCGCGTGTCTCTATCTGTGTCATCGATATATTCAACTCCAAATAGATCTGAATTGTTGGTCGACATTGTTCCATTAGAGTTATTCTAGGTATTGGACTTCAAAAGCATCATTCTGACAGTTAATAAGGATACGCCACATGTCACTTTTGTAGCCTTTCATCTGGATACTCTGAATTCATCTCGCCCACTGGTCAAAGTTTTTCTTTGCTCCTTTTAGATCTTTGAATGCCCACTCTAATGCTGCCACATGGAATTCTTGACGACCATTGATCTCCTCACTCTGAGTTACGATTATAGTCATTGATTGCTTACTCTGAGGTGTAGTAAGGACTGTTGATATTCCTACGCATGATCATTCTACATCGTTGATTGGAACTCTTCGTTGGATTTTCTTTCACACTTCGACTCTGAATACACTACTCTAAAAGTTTTTTTTACTATCTCTTCAGACTATGAATGAACAGGACGTCTTAGCCATTGATATGGATAAGCTCCACTCTAGATTCAATATCGATCATCCAATTCTCTAAACCACATACAAACAAGATTTTGGTCCAATGAAATCAACTCTCTCAGTTGATTCCTTGTTTTTATCTGACGACTCCTATTTCTTGATGCTTGTAAATGGTTTACCTCTATTTTTGAAGGGTTTTGACCTTCGATTCACCTACATATAAACACAATTCATTTTTTCTCTTCCACGATCTTGCTATGATTCAATGGATCATTGTTGATCCTTTCATGATCAATAATGTATCGCGATCCATACATGTGCCTTCCACTTGATATATGTACCTACAATTTATAAAGTCTGGTCTAGACTTCCATCATTCTTCACACATAATTAACAGAGATATAATACACCAATTCCATGTAACACTCGAAATAGAGTGATTCCATTAATTTGTTGTATACATACAATACATATGATTTACATAAGGCTTCTCTCCTCTAATGGCCTTTTACACTCTCACAATCTTTAGCCTAATTCTCTTGCTGGATGGCTACCCTCATGCTCAAAGGATTACAAATTATAAAGGAAGTTTTTGAAATGTCAACTAGTTTCAGACCCTAAACGCACTCCTTAAAATCTACAATAAATCTCTAGGATCTCTCAGATCCATAATATCCTCAACTATCTCTCACAACTTCTCAAAATATGCTTTAACAAGACATATTCGATTACATAACATCATTCTCATTTTTAATAAACCCTATGAAATGCTTCTAGAAATCAATTAAAACATCGAAATCAAATTAATTCAAATACCCCCTAGGTCTAGTCAAACAAGTTTGTTTTGGAGGCAAAATGCTCCTGCATAAGTTATTCACACTTTATATATATATATATATATATATATATATATATAGAGAGAGAGAGAGAGAGAGAGAGAGAGAGAGAGAGAGAGAGAGAGAGAGAGAGAGAGAGAGAGA
>ML782482.1:414495-443862 GCA_009831015.1 Picea engelmannii | reverse complement strand
GAGTGTGGCATTTTCGACAATCCCAACTGTTTCACGACCTTTGTTGAGATGAGGTTCTTTTGGCTTCCGCTATCAACAATAAAATGCAGCGGGTTGTTGAGGAAAAGATATGAAATGATCTTAATCAAACATTTTCAGATCCTTCTTGGCTAAAGAAAGATAGACGGGAATTTCACACTATGTTTATAGCCATCAAAATTGATATCCTAATTCACGAGTATTGTTTACAAGTGCTTAGGTTTCTTTTTTATAAATAAAAGCTTGCTGAAAAAATCATTATTTATGTAATTTTCTGAAGATATCAGATGCTGAAATAAATATAGAGACAAAAGTAAAGACACCAAGTCAATAATCAAACATATGAGACATAAAGCAATCATTTATTTCATTTCAATTCATCAAAGAATTGTTCTCTTTACAAAATTTCCTGAGAAAATTTTGGACCAAAGTCAAACTTAGACGTCCCCGATGAAACATACAAAATGACTTCTGACATAAAATAAAAAAATGAACTTTAAAAGATGGATCAGCGTGCCACAAATTGTTGCCCACTCGACTCTACACAATAGCCTTTGTCAATCATGAAATCTAATTCACAAACAGACAAGTCTACATAAACTATCAAAGATAGATCAACACCTCTGAAAAACAAGTGTCTGAATGATGTAATTTGACCATGAATCTTGTTGTCTACAATAGGACCCTGCTATCATAAAAAAAAATTAGGCTTCTAATGAATTAAGGAATGAATGAAAACTGAATTATCCCAACAAAAACTCAAAGAGCAAACCTTAGTATGCTTCTCCTTCTATTCTCCTCTTGTTCCCCCCTTTCCTTTTTCCTTTAAGAAAATTAGAATTGGTTGAAGTAGTTGAACTACTTCCTTAGTTAAGTTAACTAAAACTCAACCAACTTTTTAGTTAGGGGGAAAAGTAATAAATCATAATAAGGGTTTTTAAATAAATAATAACTAGTAGGTAGGACCCCTTGTGACTCCCTTTAGCTTTTAACAATCATAACACAACTAGTTAATTAAAAAAAATATCCCTCCTTGTGATTCCTATCATCACATTCATATTTGACAATTTATCTCAATGATAATTGAAATTATTTCCAAAATATATTACCCATATATCCAAAAATAGTGTGTTGTCCAAAATTTTAGAAGTCAACTATTCTCAATAATTAATAAATAAATAAAAATAGAAATCCATATTTCCCACTCTGGGAGGCAATCTTTCCCTTTTTGTTGTTGTCACCTTTTGATCTCTCTGAATTTTCCTTAGGCTATGTGGATCCTTTAGGCCTAATCTCATTGATCACGTGAGAGCAATCATCCCTCAAATGCATGCGGGAGGACACAGATTTATTAGAGTCATTGGAGGGTGAGGATGGGGCAGCAGTGGCTTTTCCTTTGTTAGGGGCACGGTGGGCCTTGGTTTTCAACCTTTTGCTCAGATGGGAAGATTGAACTGGTGAGTGGATAGGGGCAGCTTGGACAATTTGATTCATAGGAGGGGGAGAAAGTAAAGACAAGTTAGGCCAGCCACGATGTTGGGAGACGGTTGAGTGGATAATCTCTTACCATCTGTTTCTTTCGAGAACTTCAAGCTGTAGTGAGACATGAGGAGGAACAGGGATACCAGGGACCTGTGGGGCTTGGAAGGGAGGCATTTTTGGCCTAGGTTGGACCACTCCTTGCCCAATCCATTTAAAAAACCTAGCTTGAAATAGCTAGCCTAACTCTTGCGAGTGTGCATCAAAGTGTATAGAGAATCTTGGCCTTCTAGGACCCCTGTTCCAATTACCTCTCCCTTGGTTACCTCTTCCATGGCTACCTTTGCTGAAAAATCTCATTCCTATATGTATAATTGATTAGCAAATAGTTCCTTTAACAACCATACATGACAACTCTTTTAAAATATGAAATAAAATTTGGCTCAACAACATATCAGAGTCATGCAATCCAAATTGTTTAATAGTTGTCAATGAGCAGGGGGTGAACAAAGGTTTTGGAATATGCGAGGGGTTGTATTGAGTGGAAAATGTTAAAATGAGGGGGAAAAGATCATGATTAATGCTCAAAAACAACAAACAATCAACTATAATGTAAACCAAAGAATATGTCGTTGTAATCCATCCCTGCGATCTTAAACTGTCATAATATGGAGTTTCCTTTAATTGCTATTAAATTTTAGGAACAAGGAGTGGATAATGAATATGGGAACGTGAGGGGATTGTAATTAGCGAAAAGTTAAATAATGGTAGGGGAAAAGAGCAGATATTGTTCAAAAAATCAATTAAGTAATCCATAAAAACAGTTATGTATTCAATACAACTATTTTGGCACCCATTAAACAATTACTGTGATCAATTAAAAAAATACTATGTGTTAACTCTTGTTCACTGTCCACATTTAAATATTCAACCCTTTTAATTAACACAATGTCATCATAGTCAAAATCAATATGCCTTCCAAACATCTTGTATAAGAATTATGTTTCCTCTCATTTCTTCCATTTTATATTTAAAACAAAATTCCAATGAACACACAATCATTTGTTTCAACTCTATTCAACATCAAAACCTTAACCACTGTCTATAAATTAATTCCTCAAATCAAACACAGACACAAGCTCTTTTAAAACATCCCCGATTCCATTCCTTTAACCAATTTAACACTTAAAGTACAATGAAACCATACTACTAAAAACATCGTGCCCATTTCTAATGGTGCAATAAGACGATTCGATGCACGATATCCATAAATCATACACAATATAAAGCCAAACCACAACTATCAATACTTTAAATTGCAATAATCTTGATCAGGAAATTTAAACACACAGTGACAACAACCATCACTTCAACTTATACCATGTTGTAGGAAACACACAGACCAATGCATAACACAAAGAAGCATTTATGTGACTATACATATCCAATTACTCTCGATTAAAACATTAAACCATGTTGAGCTATCAATTCAACTGTCATAATAAATAATGCAATGAATATATACCAATAATCAAAACCACTGTCAATGCTATTTCACCAACTCATGACAATCACAAAATACCCGACAGGGTGTAACTGGTTCAGTTAATCAAAATCAGGCTCTAAATAATCAAGGGTTCGCTCGGTGGAACCAACACATGGAGACTGGAGGTCGACCTTGTCGACAATAGGTGAGAAACCCTTGAGACAAGCAAGGTGGAACCACATGCATTATAACCCTTAAATCGTATGATAGGGTGACGATTTGACCTTAGGTAGGAGAGACTATGAACAAAGGAGAAGAGGTTCCTTACTGGCCAGTAGACAACACCGAGAACAGGGCATAACCCTCGTGGTTTTCCCCAAAAGATGAATAATGTTGATATAAATGTAGAGCTCAGGTAATAGCAACCAACCCTAAAGCAAGCCTCTTGGCATAATAGCCACCATAACCAATTGTGCAGATACCAATAACATAAAATGAGCCCACGACTAGGTGAAGAACGATATGCAATGACACAAAGGTGGTTCAAAAATTACACAACAACCCCATAACAATAAATACGACAAGGTGTGGTTACAAAGACAGTGAGGAGACGACCAACAAGTCCAGACAGAATGAAACCCTACAACAAAAACCCATAGAGACAACAGAGAGCCTTCATGGCTTCCATCACATAAAACAGTTAATGAAATCACGACTTCAACAATCAAATTTTCGATTTCAACGAATAACACAAACAACCATTCCAGAGAAACACCACGAGTTTACATAGTTTCCATCCTCAATAAAAACACAGACCAATACATCACCGAGCCAACATTTATTTCATAAACAAAGCGAGTTCATGGATGGGCGAGAAAAACATACATGTAACCAAATGGCCTTAAAAATGTGAGCTTGGTCGAGCAGTTCCTTCCAAGCCTGAATATTGGAGCTTAACCACAGAAAAAATCAAATGAACAATAACCAAGCTAGGGTGACGGCCAGTGAGAGAGGTATGGAGTGACATGCATTTACTGTATGTTCCTTCCATCCTCCCTTCATTCAATTACGTAGTACACGAGAGACAACCAACCATTAATCCATGCATCGAAATTGACATACATTGCTTTCCAAATGTGCCACCCAATATCATATTAACCATTGCCAAAACATACCATAACGTGTATCAAGTGCACCAAGGATAACTCAATAATAATCATATATCCACTAACATTGCTAGTTAGGACTAACAATAATCCTTTTAATTTCATTTCCACATAGTATAGCATAGCATAGTATAGTATAGCTCCTCTTTCTTGAATTTTTTCATAGGTCCCCTTTTCCATTTCTCTTATTTATTGTTACTAACATGTATCTTGTGTAGGTGTAAGAATCAAGGAAGCAATAGCTATTGTAATAATATTAACATAAGCCATCATGACATAGAAATTAGAGTTTAGAGCAACATAACCAACACATAACATGCATTACCCATCTGCCATATGTCGTAAATAAAACCAAGATTTCATCATCAATCATGTAGAACCCTGTAAGCAGTGTCGAACAATAGCATAAATATCAAATAAGAACCTTATCTAATCCTCCAATCTACAAGGGGTCCCACCTACTAGTATTATATGTTATTATCTTAGTTTAAATAATAGGCTTTAGCAATACTTTGTGGGCGAAATCCTCGTTGCGATTTTTATCGTCAACAAAGGGTCCCCTTCACCCACATCCGTGAATTAAAAAGGCGCTCCCCCTCTTCGGGATATTTGGGTTCTTCTGGTTAAATTTTTGTGGTCGTGGCAACAGCAGTGGGGTCTGCGTCGATGATCTGTCTTCTATCAATATTTTCCGAATCAGATTCTGAATCAGGGTTTGACTCCTTGTCTTTGATCCAGAGATGATTTTAAGGATGGAAATTTATTTTAAAATGTAGAAACCTTTGCGAATCTTACTAACCCTTCATATGCCAACTATAAATGTTTGGCGATATTTTTGTAAAAATATTCAAATTTCTTAGGAATTTATATAGTTTGTATAAAATTTTGGCGATTTTTCAGTAAAATAATTGTATCCTATAGAATTTGGGCTAATCATTTTTAGAATAGAGAATCTTTTTTTGGGAAAATGCATGGAAAATTAGCCCATGACCGAAATTTATCTCCTAAAATCATCCTTGCTTTGATCTCGGCCACCAATGACTGTTTTGAGCGACATTCATCGGTGTTGTGCCAGGGGCTTTTGTGGAAATCACACCATTTCCTGGTGTCCTTCTTCGTCTTTCTGTCACCCTTATTTTCATGTGGCTTGGACTAGTTTTCAAGAGACTGTTTGTTAGGGTTGTCTTTATCATACTTTAGTTGTTGTGGATTTGTAGTCCCGAACTCCCGTTTGTTCTGGTGCTTAAATTTCTACTCGATTTTAAAAACATATCGATAAGTAGCACCGAGTGATGAGATGTCTAGAAAATCCATTTCAGTTTGGATGTATCCATGTAGAACCCCATGGTATTTCAGAACCAAATGTCGTTCGGAGTCTTTGATACCCAGCTTGGTGCACAAGGTATGGAAGGTATTGGTGAACTCTGGAAATTCTTGGCCCCTCTCTTTTCATATTGTTGTCCATCTCATGTACTGGTCCTGATAGTTGTCAACAGGGTAATAATGTTCCTTTACTGCATCCACAAAAAAATCCCAAGTGGGCTCGACCCCATATATTTCAGACTCCTCTGTGGAACTTTGATCCTAGTAAGTTTTCCACCAATGTTTGACATGGGGGATAGCCTTAAGGAGTGCGAAGGTGATATTTTCCCTGTCGAAGAAATTATGAACAAAGAAATAACATTCTAGCATATTTAACCATTTTTCTAAGGCATTTTCATCTATCTATCCTTCAAATATGGGAATATCAAAATTAACTTGTACCTTGAAAGGTGAGGTACTTCCAAAGTGGTCACTTGATGAAGACACGCATGTTTTTATCGGAAGGCATTGAAGTATGTGGGAAAAATTCTCCATCATTTTGTCCCTCTGTCGTGTGAGAGATTTCTCAAGCAACAGATTAATAGAATCGTCTACTCTGTCATTTTTCTTTTTTTCCGCCATGGAGGGTTTATTGGATGTGCGGGAGAAATTCCCTTCAAGAGAGGCAAGCTCGAGACCCAACTTTCTATACTTGGACCTCGTCACAGACATGCACTGAAAAACGATCAAGAGCAGCCTAATCCGACACCACTGATCGAGATTATTTTCGGCACAAAATGAGAGAGGAGATATAATAAAACAATGTACAGAGATATCTTAGATATCCAATAATATAACAGAAATGTATTAGAGACGCAACAATAAACACAGAGATACAGTAATACATATTTTTTTATTAATGATATAAAATGTACAAAGGCTGTAAAAATACAGAGTGAAAGACTCGCTAGAATGGTGGAAACTTAACTCTCAGAAGAGATATGCCCGCTACTCGCATTCGCAAGAAAATTATTTTACAATGAGGCTCCAAAGGCATTTTATCATAATAAAATCCAAAACCCTAACCCCAGAAGATGAAAATCCAACAGTTTTGTGGACCCCGTTTTGGGTAATTTAGCGTATCAACTTCCCGTGGGCATAGCTTTGGCATATGATCTATGTTTGGGGTGCACGATAGTTCGTTGGAAAGGTATCGTCGAGGAAATTCATTTTGGGGGATAAATCAAATCCTTTGGATATTATTAAGAAGCTCGATCCCAAAAAACCTTCATTTAGGCCCCCAAAATGGCCCCAGAAGTTAAAAACTACTAAAAATAGTAAATTACCAAAATTGCCAGAAAACTATTTTCAGTCAGTTGGAAAAGATGGGTGGCCTCCATGTTATATATTCATTCTCATTTCGTTTTGAAAATAATATGGATCAGTGGTATCAGAGTAGGCTACTCTTGATCGTTTTTCAGTGCATGTCGTCGACGAGGTCTGAGTATAGCAAGTTGGGTCTCGAGCTTGTCTCTCTTGAGGACAATCACTTTTTCACGCCCAAGAACCCCTCCATGGTGGAAGAAAAGAAAAAACGACAGAGCAGAAAATTTTATCAATCTGTTGCTTGAGAAAGTTCTCATGTGACAGAGGGACGAAATGATGGAGAATTTTTCCCACATCCTTCAATGCTTGCTGATAGCAGTAGGAACATCTTCATCAAGCGGCCACTTTAGAAGCACATTTCCTTTCAAGGTATAGATTAATTTTGATATTCCCATATTTGAAGGTCAAATAGATGTGGATACCCTAGACAAATGGTTAAATCTGCTAGAAGGTTATTTCTCTATTCACAATTTTTCCGACAGGGAAAAGATCACCTTTGCACTCCTTAAGGCTCTCCCCCAAGTTAAACATTAGTGGGAAACTTAATGGGATAAAATTTCCACATAGGAGTCTGGAATATATGGGGTTGAGCCCACTTGGGATTTTTTTCTGGATGCAGTCAAGGAACAATATTACCATGTTGGAAACTATAAATACCAGTACATGAGATGGACCATGTTGTGTCAAGAGAGGGGACAAGCAATTCCAGAGTTAACCAATTCCTTTCATACCTTGTGCACCAAGTTGGGTATCAAAGACTCTGAGCAACATTTCATCATGAAATACCATGGGGCTCTACACAGATACATCCAAAATGAAATGGATTTTTTGGACATCTCATCACTCGATGTTGATTACCAATATGTTGTTAAAATTGAGTAGAAATTTAAGCACAAAAAAAATGAGAGTTCAGTTCTGTAAATATGCAACAACCATAGTATGTTAAAGACGGCCCTAACAACCAACCTTTAGAAAACCAGTCCAAGCCACAGTAAAAGAAGGGTAATGGAAAGACAAAGAAGGACACTGGAAAATGGTGTGATTTCCACAAAATCCCCTGGAAAAAAACCGATGAATGTCACTCAAAATATTCATTGGTGGCCGAGACCAAAGACAAGGAGCCGAACCCTAATTTAGAATCTAATTCAGAAAATACTGGTAGAAGACAGATCATCGACGCAGATCATAGAAGAGGGCCTAAATGAATTTTTTTTGGGTTCGATCACCTAAATGATAGACAAAGGCTTTGATTGAGTCCCAAAAATGAATCTCCTTGATGATACCTTTCCAATGAGCTATCATGCACCCCAAATGGAGATAGTATGCCAAAGTTACGCCCCCGGAAAGTTGATACACCAAACTACCCAAAACAGGGTCCACAATACTGTTGGCTTTTCATATTTCAGGGTTAGGGTTTTGGATTTTCTTTATGTTAAAAAGGCCTTGGAGCCTCATTGTAATTATCATATTCTTGTGAATGCGAGTAGTCTTCACATATCTTCTCAGAGATAAGCTTCCACCATTCTAGCGAGTCTTTCACCCTGTATTTCTACAGTTTTTTACATTTCGCTCATTAATAGAAATTGTGTATTATTGTATCTTTGTGTTTATGGTTTTATCTCTGATATGTCTTTGTTATATTATTGTCTCAATTGCAATATCTCTGTATATTTCCGTGTTATATCTCCATTCTCATTTTGTGCCGAAAATAATCCATATCAGTCAAACTCCATCCTTTATGTGAGAAGGAATGCAAATGAAAGCACATATAATTTTTTTGTTTTTAGCCATACATTTATTTATTTTTAGAGTTAATACTAGTGGAAATTTTCTATTTGATATGTAGCTTGTATTATTAACACTTACCTCAAGAGCTTGCATATCATCTTTCTTATAGATCAAATATTTCTTCATAAGATTCAATCTGTAATAAAGCACCATGCAATGGGTAGGTGGTTTGATGTTTCCCTTTTATACAACAAATCCCTAGGTTGAATCATCATTGATTCTTCCACATCCCGAGGGATTTAGATAATGAAATCGTAATGAATTTTGAACCCATATCTAAAAGGAAATACCAAACTAGTCGATTACCTTAGTCACGTGTCCATGTGTAAGCACTTTAGTCAAAGAAATTGGGAGATTGATGACACTACTAATATACTTTCCCTTATTACCCAACCTTGGTATAGAAGTATTTTTTGTTCCCATCTTTCTCTGTATAATGCTTAAGTAAGTGATAGGATGCTTATCTAAATTCAATCTATGGGCATAGTACACACAATGACAACTTGCAATATGGTTATTGTGGGGTATCTGAATTTCCTAGAATCATTCTACTTTGACCAAATCAATGGTGGCCCTAATTTTGTTAGTGATCATGACACAATCATTACACCTTGCAAAGAAGTAGTTTTTTGGGATCACAAAATTTGGAAATTGATTTCTCATTATTGTGTTGAAATGGAATTGTGACATTGGAGTAAGACCCAACATAATGATTTCATCATTAACCTTTTTGAGAAGCAAAGCACGGGTCATTTTGAAGGAAAAATATGAGAGGTGCCCTTGTTAAAAAATATTATTTTGTAAATGTTTATAAAATATCTTTTTATGCATAATTAGTATATTACAAATAATAAATTTTCAAGACCTTAATGATAACCATGATTACTTCTTAATATTGGGTTTTCGATGTTATTAAGTTCATATCAATTTAGACATGAGATTGATGTTATTAGTGCATGCCCAACTTTGAGTAAATTCTTGAACAATGATTTATCTCTTATCACTGATGTAATTGACTAATAATGAATTTGTTACTAATGTTTGTGGCTTGATAGTAGTTAAGAAATTTCATGTTAATAAACTTGAAGTGATAAAAATCATCAAAATACAATGGACGATAAGTGTTATTAAAGTACCTAACTAAGTTATATAATGTTTAGAATTATTAGATAACCACCTCCCTGTAAAGCTTGATTTTTGGTAGTTAGGTTTGTTCCTACAATTGTGTTATCATTTTGACATACTGGGTTCTTCATAGATGTCACACCACTTAGGTTTATCATTCTTTATTTTGTGCATGAAAACTATTACATAGTGGTTCACCATGCATTCACAAATTTCAGAAAAGTATTCAGCGTGTACTACTTTGAAATCGAGCACTTTGAAATCTCGATGTATGTCGGTCAAGTCTCTATATTTGCAATCATATTTTATGTGGCCCTCATTTAACATAATGTACACCATAGGTCTAATATCCTCATTGAAATGTTATGAATTGGTATTTGTATCATTTCTATTTTTTCCTCCAACCCTTTATCAATTGATGAAGTCACCCAACCGTCATTAGACTTTATTTTTTTGTGCTTTCTTAAGTGCCCCTCCATAAGATTTAATCACATGTGTCCTCAATGGTTTTCAAATTATTTGGATCAAGTTATAAATAAAATAGTGCACAACTAGCTCATTATCCATTATGCAGGGGATTCGAATGAGTAGGTCCTTAAATATTTTATCATAATATTTGACCAACTTGACTGGGGTTTGATTGATTTCCTTGAGTTTTTGTGCTACTAAGTGCTTCACATCCTAGGTTTAAAATAATGACAAGAAGCCCTTTTTAATATCATATTTACTTTTATTGTGACTTTGTATTGTATTTAATCCCAAAACTTTGTATCAATCACATAAAATGTAGTGTAAAACCCAAGAACATGAGAAAAGAAAGATAAAAATGGAGAGATATGTTCACTTGCCTCTTAAAAGAAGAAACCTCCAAGAGCAATGCTTTGAATATAATAACAATTCTTGAAAAAACAATAAATAACTTTCTAGTCAATATATAGTTAACCATAGAGAATATTAACTATCTATGGGCTCCTCATAATGAGGGTCGACCAACTAATTTGGGCCTTATTACTAAAAAGGATCCTTTATTACAATGAGTGACTATTAACTAGTTATTTAATGGGCTTTATTCAAAGAAGGTGGCATCATATATTAATAAAGTATCTAAGTAAGGGGGTTAGTCTAGGACCCTAACATGCCTCCCCCCCCCCCTTTGAAAGAAGCATTGTCCTCAAGGTTGAAGGAGAGGAAATTGTTGTAGAATCACTACCAGTTCCCATGTGGCATCTTCTGGTTGTATATCTTTCCACTGGATCGATACTTTCTTGATCATGCACTGGCGCAATTGGCAATCTTTGGTATCCAATACTTCTTATGGTTGGAGCCAAGTGGAACCTTTTTCATCAAGTTTTGGCAAGTTGGTATGCACGTTACAATTTCCTCCCACAAATTTCTTCAAATAGGACACATGAAAGACCAGCTGAATCTTGGAGTGAGTTGGGAGAGCCAACTTGTAGATGACTTGACCAATGCATTGTATGATATGATAGGGACCATAGAACTTGGGAGCTAGATTTTGGGGAACTTTATTTTTTAGTGATGTTTGTTTATAAGGTTGTCAATGAAGAAACGCTTGGTCCCCTTCATTAAAATAATGTTTAGATCTATGTTGATCAACTTGTTGTTTCATTCAATTTTGTGCCATAAACAAGTTTTCCTTGAGGATACGGATAAAGACTTTTCTGGTGTGAAGTGTTTTATCTATTTCATGAACCTTGGAGGTTCCTAGTACATAGGATGCCACTGATAGGGGTTTTGGGCCATAAACAACTTCATATGGTGTCATTTTGATAGCTCCATAGTAAGTGGTGGTGTACCACCATTTAGCAAGTGAAATCCATTATGCCCATTGGTGTGACTTTAAAAAAAACATCTCAAATAGGTTTCTAGGATTTTTTTGACCACTTATGTTTGACCATTAGTTTGAGGATGATATGCAATACTCATATTCAGTTGTTTACCTTGAAGTTTAAATATTTCCTACTAAAATTTGTTGGTGAATGTGGGGTCTCGATCTGAGAAAATGGAAGTGGGCATACCATGTATCTTAAATATATGATCCATGAAGTCCTATTCCATTGAGGAAGGAGTGAAAACATGAGCTAGGGCACAAAAATGAGCATATTTTGAAAGGTGGTTAACAAACACCATGATGATTGATTTGTTTCCTACTTTTGGGAGTCCCAAAATAAAATCCATTAAAATGTCTATCCAATTCTGTGTTGGGATTGGTAATGGTTTCAATTCCCTTGGTATCTTCATTATCTCTCCCTTATTTCTTTGGCATGTGTCATATGATGATACAAAGTCTTGGATATCTATTTTCTTTCCATCCCATAAGAATGAATGCTTAGTTATTTCATAGGTTTTATGAAAGCTAGAGCAATTAGATATCGTTGATGAATGCATTTCCTTTAAGACTTGTTGTTTTAAGGTCAAATCCTTTTCGAGAACTTGCAATGATTATTCTTTCCATGTATAACTTTTGGGTGGGTTAGAATCTACCTGAAGTTGTTGGAAGAGTTTCCTTAAATTATCATTTGCTAGTCATTCCTTGTGGTCCTCCTTGACCCATCTTGGGCTTGGTTATGATAAGGAAAATAGTAACCCATCCTCCTTGAATTATATGGATAAAGGATCAATATTGAAATTCTCTTTACCCTTGTTATATGTGATCTCATAATCATACCCCAATATCTTAGTGACCCATTTATGTTGATGTGGTGAAGAGAACCATTGTTCAACCAAGTACTTAAGACTATGATGGTCAGTCTTTATTTGAAAATGACTTCCTATGAGATATGGGTGCCAAGTCTCCACTGCATGAAGGATACCATCATTTCCTTCTCATATGTGGTTTTTCCCAAATTGCAGTCACATAATTGTTTATTGGTGAATGTCAAGGGGCATCCTTCTTGCATTAATACTACTCCAATACCTCTCCCTAAAGTATCGCATTCCAAGACAAAAGTCTTATCAATGTCAAGTACTAGTAATATTGGAGTAGTGTACACATTGTCCTTTGAACAAGTGAAGGCTTGTGCTACTACCTCAATCCAAACAAAGGCATTATTTGTAGGGTGTGAAGTTAGGGGAGCTACAATTTTTCCATAAATTTTCACAAATTTTCTATAATATCATATAATTCCTCAAAATATCCTCAATCTCTTCAATGTTTTGGGATGGGGATAATCTTGCAAGGATGTCACTTTCTTAGGATCAACTCGTATTCCCTCATGAATTACAATAGGACCCAAACATTCAACCTCATTAGCCCCAAAAACACATTTGGATAAGTTCACAAATAATTGGTTGTCTCTAAAGAGTTGAAAGGAATTATCAACATTTTGTATGTGTGATTCCCATGTTTTTATATAGATAAAGATATCATCGAAGAATACTAGCACAAAATTACATAGGAAGGGTTTGAAAATATTGTTCATGAAACTTTGGAATGTGGATGGAGCATTAAAAGGTTGAAAGGAATCACTAGAAACTCATAATGAACTCCATGTGTTCTGAAGGTTTTCTTTGGGATGTCTTCCTCTTTCATCCTAATTTGGTGGTATCCTAAATGTAGATCAATCTTGGTGAAAAAATTGTCTCCATGAAGTTGATCAAGGGGATCATCAACAACAGGGATGGGAAACTTGTCCTTGATTGTCAACTTATTGAGAGATTGAAAATTAGGACACATGCACCAAGTGCCTTCCTTCTTTAATACCATGACTACTTGTGATGAATAAGGTCTTGTATTGGGATGTATGACCCTGGATTCTAATATCTCATGAACAATATTTTCTACTTCATTCTTTTTTGCAAAAGGGTGGTGATAAGGACATACATTTGGTGTTTAACTTCCTTGAATCATGGGAATGCCATGGTCATGCTCTCCTTGAGAAGGGCGTAAACCCTTTGGTGTCTCAAAGATATGTTGATGTTTGTCAAGGACTAGTTGCAAGTCTGGGTGGATTTCTTGTGTTGGGTTATCCAAAACCTATATGGCATTAAATTGGGAAATAATGCTAGAGAGGTCCTTATTTAATAAATTCCCTAGATGATGAGAGTTGACTATTTCAAAAGAGTCTTCCTGAATCCCTTGAAAGGTGTGTACATGGCCCTCTTTAGTGAAACTCATATAGAGTTCTTTGAAATCCATGGTGATTGGTCTCGATGTACATAGTCATCCCCCCCCAAATACTATATCATGCCCATCCATATTGATGGAAATAAGATGTGTTTTGAGCTGATAGTCTCCCATCTAGAGTCTAATATTTTCGCATCTTCCCCCACATTTCATCGTACCTCCATTGGTGATCACAATTTGAAACTTGTGCACCGGGTGTACAAAATAATGGTTCTCTTCTACCACTCTTTTCTAAATGAAATTGTGAGTACTTCCATTGTCAACTAGTACTATGAATTTATGGTGCTTGATGTAACCAGTGAGTTTCAAAGTTTGTGGAGTTGAAATGCTTGATAATGCATGCAAGGAGATATGTGGTTCTTCATGAGACAATGGAGGTTAAATATCTTCCTAAGTTTGAGTGTTGATGAATTCAAATTATAACTCTATTGTCTCTTTGATACATATGTCTTCAGTCAAGGTGTGAGTGGTCATATCAGTTTTGAACAATTTACATTCTTTACATTGATGACCTTAAGCATATTTTTCATCGCAATTATAATAGATTCCTCATCTTTGGCGATATGTCATTTCCACTAGAGACAAACTTTGTACTTTCAAGGGATGATTAGAAGTTGTGCTTGAGGAAGTACCCTGGGGAGAATGAGTGTGGGGAATGAAGGTTGGTTTATTCGTTTATGATTTGATCATTGTCTTTGCTTCTAGGGCCCTCTATATGGATTCCAACCATGTAGTAGGACGTTGCATTCTAACTTTTACTCGAATCTCCTCCTTGAGGCCACTAATGAAACATTCTTTATATAAATAATCTATTAAGTTATCTATATGAATGGATAATTTCTTAAAGGTCACCATAAATTCTATGATTGAGCATGTTTGTTGTAACTTGGTAAGTCACCCCAAATAGTGATTATATTTCTTGAAATGTGCATATATAACTTTAACAAACTAACTCCAAGCAATATATCCCACATACGCTTTTTTATGTCACTCCCACCATTGCCATCATTCCAGATCTAGATACAAGACTCCCACCCTGAGATTCATCATGTGAATAGTAATCCCCTAGAGGGAGAAGTAATGTTCCATTTAGGTGACCCATCCGGACAGATCAAAACCATCAAAGTTTTTTAGTTTCACCTTAGGAGAATGGTTCCATACATTATTATCCATTGATATATTGTGGAGTAGACCTGAAAAAAGGTTGTGAGTGGCTAAATAGTCTAGAGTTAAAATTTCTTCCTGGCCTGGCTCAATGTGATGTGCACTCCAATGATTTTCTTCTAGTATACCCTAAGCTAGCATACCCATCAACTTCTCAGTCATTTCCTTTATGAAGTAGTGGAACTTCTCATCCAACTTCTCATCTAGCTTCTTATCCAACTTCTCATACAACGTTTGATCAAACTTCTCATTGAACCTAACTATCTTGTCTTGAATTTTCTTAAGATAATATTCCATACTGTCCAACTTTCTTGTAGTAGAGTAGGTGTTCATGTTGTATGAATAAGTATGAGGTGGTTTATAGGTACCTTTCATGGGTGAGCTCACTGAAAAAGGTTATTAGGTCCTAGGGACAAGGGAGTGTTAGGTGTTATAGCTCTCTTATTTATGTGTGGGGTCCAACAATAGTACTTGGTACAATATCTTAGGGTGCTATCTAAGGAGGATCAATTGTGCCCATAGTTGTACTACTCGACTACCTATGTACTAGAGCATGATCTCCTTAAGTGTTGGTCTTCGTGTACTATAGAAAAAGACAACCAATTGGTTTATCTAAGGCTAGTTTCAAGTGTACCTAGGGTACTTCCTATATACTCGAGGGTACGTGGAAGTGATATTCCATATATAGGTACTATGTTATATGGTACTACTCGAAGGGGTACCAATAGGGGTTACAAGGGTCTATAACAACATGATTCCACTTGTATTTCTTGTGTATTCTTCCCATACCATAGTTTTACCCATTGAATGACATATCACTATGTTATTTAAAGACGCTGGAACATGTCACTTAAAAAAATAAAAATTGTGGGCTTGTTAATCCCATAAAAAGCTCTTAAAATCACAAGAAAATAACTTATGCAAAGTAGGGCTTGGGGAAAAAATGTAAAATCATCACAACTTCAGTTATACTTATCGAATTAGCTATTATATCCCCAATTATGATATTCCACAACTTTTTTGTATCTAATGGAACTTCTTTGAATGAAATTTGTGCACTCTATCAAAATATATCCACTCTGTGAAATTTGTGGTTGTCACAAGAAAAAACCCTAAAAAAATTGTAGATTACGATATCTCCACTTCCTATACTCCATTTTCAATGAATGATTTTTTTTTAAATTTGGTATTTTATCAAGAGGAATTAAGAAGTATGGTTTCTTTCTTCAAATTCTCCATAGAAAGTTTCATAAATTGACCTGAATACTATCGTCTTCTTTTTCCCATCAAAAATTTGCAAAAAGAAAGAAAAATAAATCCCCAACTTTGTGCCCCCAAATTCCCCCACTTCATTCCTAAGAAATAGCTTTGGTACCACTTGTAGTGTACTTAACCCCAAAAATCTAGATCAATCACATAATATGTAGTGAAAAACCCAAGAACCCAAGAACCCAATAGAAAAGAGAGATAAAAATAGGGAGTTATGTTCACTTGTCTCTTGAAGAGGGAAACCTCCAAGAGAAATGCTCCAAATACAATAAAAATTCTTGGAAAACAATACATAACCTTCTACTAAATATATAGCTATCCATAGAGAACCTTAACTACCTATGCCCCCCTTATAATAAGGGACAAACGACTAATTTGGGCCTTATTACTAAAAGAGATCCTTTATTATAATGAGTGACTATTAACATAGTTACCAACTTAACGAGAATTGTGACCTCAAAAAAAAAACTTTAGCCTAAAAATATCATATTTTGGGGTAAAAAACAACAAAATGAACCCCCATATCAAAAAGTAGTGCTATTGGTAGCATTATTGTTTTGGGGAGGTGGTTAAAATTGAAACTTGTTTGAAATCATACCCTTGACATTGTGGACGGAACCTTGAAATTGACTGTTGAATCAAAAAGTGATGCTACCAATAGCACCACTTTTTTTTTTCTGAGTTAAAACTATGACCTAATTGAAATGTGGCCTCGACCATTGGCACCACCACAATACAACACTGAAAGTCGACTCTTAAATTTAAAAGTGTTATTTTTTTTTTGTATTGGACAAAATTGGCAACCGGGCGGGCTCGTGCCCACTTGACACATGGTCGATTGTGACTGCTACCACTATAACCTCTAGGTGTACCCATGCGGTCCCACACGTAGTACATATGACTTTGTAAGGTTCGAACCAATGACGTCACAAGGAGTGCCTTAACAATGCACTCTATCGCCAACTAAACTACACCTATGGTAAAAATCTAAAGTATTATTACTTGATAATTTATTTACTAATTATTATTTTTTTAATAATTTACATTAAGAAAATAATTAAATTGGAAAAAAATACCCCCAAAACAAATTCTTTTTCTTTTAAGAAAAAAAAAATTAGAAAGAAAGAAAATGAAAACAATTTTTGTTAAAAAAAAATGCAAATCACAAGTTTTTAATAAAAAAAAATTAAAAAAGAGTAAATTTTTTTTCTTTTCAAATGGCTCTTAAAACACTAAATTTTGAAACACAAAAATTGAAAAAAAAATGTGAAAACACAATGTTTTTTAATAAAAAATTTAAAAGACAATCTTAAATAAAAATTTAAAGAGAAAATTTAAAACACATTTTAGAAAAAATTAAAAATATTAATATTAAACACAAACATTTAAAAAAACTATTAAAAATAAAAATCCAAACTATACTATAAAAATAAAGCAATAACAATAAAATTAAAAACATTAAAAAACAAAAAAAACAAATATCTAAATAATTATATTAAAAAATGACAAATTTTGAAATCGAGGGGAGAGGGGGTGATGCTTGACATCACTCCCCTCCCCCATCATTGTGGATTTCATGCAATCCACAAAAATGGGGGAGGGGATTGATGTCGAACATCACCCCCTTCCACACACAACACCCAAATAGGCATGCTCACAGTCGTATGATTATGGGCATCCCTGTTTGGGCATCGTGTGTGGGAGGTATAATACTTTTTTTTTGGAGTTACAGCCAATTTCAAGGCCAAAAATAACACATAAAGGGTCTCTATCAAAATTAATGTCACTTTTTGACCCCAAATGTACTAGTGCCAAAAGGACTATCTCTAACCATAACCATGTTGTGGTGTTGCAACCAAGACCCCAATAATTTATAAATAACATGGAGTGTTACACTTGTCCAACTTTGGATCAATAAAATGAATACATCCCTACAATAAAGGAGATTTCTCCTATAAATTTACTCTTAGATTCTACAGGGATATTAACTATGGTGTTGAGGAAGGTCTCATAAAAGTGTAAGATTTGTTATGTTGAAGAGATCGAGAAATTTAATTCAAAAAGAGGGAAAAAATCTAGTTGGGAAAGGAGGAACCAATTCCTTTCTTCTCTACTATCAAACACTCCCTACATAACAACATAAAAAACGAAAGGGCACGGCGGACTGTGGCCAGGGAACCCTAGCCGCAGTCTCGCATATTCATTTCCTCTTTCCATCATGTAGGTCCATGCTTGGGCTCCTGATCACTGCGACCTCAGCAACGATCTTCTCCCACGCTCCTATTCCATTATGCGGATTCGGATCCCATTTTTTTGTGCTATGGCGAGTTTGTTCGGATTTTCTCTAGGTTTTTGCGGATCTCGGTCGGTTCGGCTTGAGTGTTTGATTCTTGAGCGGTGTGGAATTTTTGGGAAGGGATAGGTGCCTTCGACTCCATGCCCTTCCATCTTTTCCTTCGTTTCTTATTTCTTTGATATAGCCAAGATTTGTTGCCTTCTCTAGTTTTTTTTGTGTCGTCTCTCTGTGGGGCTCCTCCCCATCCCTTACAAACCTTCTTCCAGATCTTCCTCCTTATTTTAGGATCGTTGTCAGGGTTTGATGCATACCCTTGATGTTTGTCTCTGGTTTTCATTAGTTTTTGCCGAGTTCGGATATTGCAGCCGACGGTTCAGATAGTTCTTGGAACCTCTCTTCCCTTTGAGGATTATGTGTGTCACTCAGACCTTGTCTGTTCTGTTTCTGGTATTTCTTGGTTGTTTCGCTCGCTCTCGGCAGGGTCTTCTTGGGGGTTCATTCCCTGCAATCTTTGGTCCTCTTCTCTGTTTTTTTGGAATGTTCAGGGTTTGATGTATACACATATCGGTGCTTTGGTGTGTGGCTACTATACCTCTCTGACCTGGTCATTCCAGTTTCCAGAGTTTCTTTTTTATTTATTTTTCTCAACATTTTTCTCTCCTGGAGGGAACCTCGACCCTTGGTTGTTCTTTCTTCCATTCTTGGATTACTATATATGTCCATTTTATCTTTGATGCCTTTGAGCTATACCCACTCTTAAGGTTTTTAGCCCTGTTTTTCTTGGATATTTTTATCCAAGGTCGAGAGATGTGCTTAAAAGCACCTACAAAATGTAATTTGGTTCTCTTCGGATGAATAAAATTACGCTTGTTTTTGTGGAAAAAAACAACATAAAAACAATGAAATATTTAAAAATGCGAGTCTAGACCTCATAAGAACATAAATTAGGTTTGTAAGGAAGACGATTAACAACACAATATAGAAATTGTACAAGTTGCATACAAAGCTGGAAAAGGCGATTAGGTTTGACATATGGATAGAAATAGAATCGAATTCAATAAGGAAAATGAAAAAGGTATTGGATAAAATGATAGATAAGAAAAAAAAAAAGTTCTAAAGACTCCACTCAACCTAGATTATGCGTGCAGAAAACCCGGGCGTTAGGGAAAATAACAACATGGTCAACCTCTCAAATTTGGAGATAAACGAAACCACGAGACAACTTCTAGGTTACAATTTAAATTATGTCATTTCCCCGGAGAAGATACCACTCAAGGAGTTAATTTGTGATGTTGAAAATGTTGTGTATGAGCTCCTGGAAGAAAAGGCCGAAGAATGAAGACAAGAGTGCGTGGTAGTGATAAAAAGAGCAAAGCCACTAGAAAGAAACATATATAGAGTTGTGTTAAAAAACTAAAGGAATAACAAAGACATCATAATTTTGAGGGAAGACAAAGGTAATGTGACAGTGGTAATGAACACATTGGAATATGAATGCAAAATGCTGGAGCACTTGTCCACAAACAACTACAAAAATCTTATCTCTAAATCAAGCAGGATTATATAAAAAGAGGTAGTCGCGACCATTAAAAATTTAGTTCTTGATGATGAATCTAAATAAAAATTGCTACCAAAGAATACAATTTCCCCCATGATTTACAAAGCTCCAAAGATACACAAATAGAATGTACCTTTGAGGCAAATAGTCAACACTATTGTCTCCCCCACATACAAGTTAAAAAAATTCCTTGCAAAGAAAATTAAATGTCTGGTTGGACACACATCATCTTTCATAATGGACTCCACTAAGATGGTTGAGGAAATCAGGGACATGAAAATTGTGGAGGACTTATTGGTTAGCTTCGACGTAGTTTCGTTGTTCACAAAAATTCTAGTACACGATGAAATCAAAGTCAACAGAGAATTAACTGACGAAAACACAACAAAATTAGTGAAAGTATCCTTAAAATCCACATATTTTAGCTTTCATGGTTGCTTCTATGAACAAGTTGAAGGTGTGGCGATGGGATCCCTGCCATCCCCAATAGTGGCCAATCTATACATGGAAAATTTTAAAAACAAGTGATTGATTTGTATCCCCGAAAATCGAAAATGTGGAAGAGATATGTGAATGATACATATGTTGTTTGGGCACATGGAAGAGAGAGCCTAAACAGACTGTTTAATCACCTAAACAGCCAATCAAAAAGCATTAAATTCACCATGGAATTAGAGGAAAATAACAACATACCCTTTCTAGATGTCGTCATATCCAAAACAAATAATGTCATGTTATCACATTAGGTCTATCGAAAGAAAACCCACACAGACCAATATTTGCATGCAAACTCACACCACCACTCGGTACAAAAAGTTGGGGTTATCAAAACAGTAGTAACTCAGGCAGTTAGAATACTCTATGTCAAGCACAATGAGCAAGAATTGAAACACCTAGAAAACGTGTTGAAAAGAAATGGTTATCATGAAAAACAATTTAACATGGCATTATTAAAGGAAAGAAAAGGACCTCGGAATAGGAGCAATGACGAGGAGGAGGGAGGACGAAATATAAATCTTCCATACATTAAAGGGACTACAGAAAAAAATTGTTAAAATTCTAAGTAAGGGTAATATCAAAGTCTCATTCTCTCCTCCCAACACGCTTAAAAAGATCTTGGACCATGTAGAGGATCCCATAAACCCAAGACTGCAAAGTGGAGTAGACACCATCCCCTGCTCATGCGGAAAACAATATATTGTAGAGACATGCATATCCTTTCAAGTTAGGCTTAAAGAACACTACACCAACATTAGACATAATCAAAGTAAAAATTTTGCTTTGGTAGAACACTCCTAAGATTCAGGGAATCACATTTACATTGAGGAAACAAAATCCATTTCCAAAATGGAACATTATGGGAAAAGGAAGATAAGAGAGGCTATAGAAATTGAGCTAAATCGAAATAACCTAAATAGAAATTAGGGGTTAAAAATTAGCAAAGCTTGGAAACTCATATTGCACAATCTCAAGAGCAATAATAGCGGTCCAAATACATAGAGTCGGCTAGAAAAAATCACAAGATTATTTAAGTTAAAAATATAAATTGTTGATTAGTGAGCTTAGAAAACTCATGAGGATGATCCCAACTATGAGATTGAAATGTTGAGAGAATTTTCACAAAACCTAACGCCAATTTCCTATATAATTATAAATTTATGTTGCATACACATGAACAAACTAAGGATAAACTATGTTATAAAAGTTCGAAGAAGAGTTTTAACACATGGATAAACTCACTAAGACATGCTACAAAATATGGAACCAAACACAAAATTTGAAATCTTCATTGGAGTCGAAGGAGAAACAAATTCATAAGAAAATTATGGATTTTAGAGATAAGCATGTTGTAGACACCACAACCACTTATAAGTTATAATATGGACAAGATGGTGGAGTCTAAAGTGTATTAATGAGGTCGGAGATAAAAAGGAGGACCTATAGGCCATTATGAAAAACTAAGCTCGCATGGTACAATAGAAATGCATTGTTACTAAGAATGGTATGCAACACAATGAGACAAATTTTGTGTAGAATTGAAGGAAAATCCATTCAAAGAGGAATCTAATGAAGAGAATGTTGTTACCTTCATGATTTCCATATTTTGATCCATGCCATGGAAAATATCCTTTATGACCCTCAAACCATGTTCAAAGAATATTGAACACGGTTGTCAACTCAAGATTACTTAATTGGAGTGGTTGAGGCTTATTACAATCATGTGTTCAAATCCTTTTTCTAGGGTGTTACTAAGAATGGTATGCCACACATTGAGACAAATTTTGTGTAGAATTGAAGGAAAATCCATTCAAAGAGGAATTTAATGAAGAAAATGTTGCTACCTTCATGATTTCCATATTTTGATCCATGCCATGGAAAATATCCTTTATGATCCTCAAACCATCTTCAAAGAATATTGAACACGGTTGTGAATTCAAGATTACTTAATTGGAGTTGTTGAGGCTTATTACAATCATGTGTTCAAATCCTTTTTCCAGGTTGTTACTAAGAATGGTATGCAACATATTGAGACAAATGGTATACAACACATTGAGACAAATTTTGTGTAGAATTGAAGAAAAATCCATTCAAAGAAAAATATAATGAAGAGAATGTTGCTACCTTCATGATTTCCATCTTTTGATCCATGCCATGGAAAATATCCTTTATGACCCTCAAACCATTTTTAAATAATATTGAACACGGTTGTCAACTCAATATTACTTGATTGGAGTGGTTGAGGCTTATTACAATCATATGTTCAAATCCTTTTTCCAGGGTGTTGAGTTTTGGCAAGAGATAATTTATCCACTGAAATTTGGAAGGTTGAGTATGTGGGTAACGGTTCCAAGATCTATACATAATCCTAAGTACACATTGGGTCCCTCACAATAGCACAACACATACATGACGCATGACACCACTAAGCACTACAAGTAGAAGATCCTATGAATCAAGTTACGTATTGGTGGATTCCAAGTATACACCTTCTAGATACTTCTAAACACCTATGGGTATGTAAATATGCGTACTTGAGTATGTTTAAGGGATTAAGGGATTGTTGATGCTCTATGTTCCTATAGCTAAGATCACGAACTATAGTAAGGCCACAACCATAAACACATGTAATGTGCACTCCTTTATATGTATTGTAAGAAGTATATTGTTAATATAACTAGCACAATTACATTAAAAATTATTGATATATGTAGATATATGACAAACTTTTTAAAAGTGAAAAATAGTAGTGTTGTTGATTGGCTTATCTCAACCATTTTAAATGTGATTATACTAGTTGGCAATCCATATTTGGAACTATAATAAGGCCACAACCATAAACACATGTAATGTGTATTCCTTTATATGTATTATAATTAGTATATTGTTAATATAGTTAGCACAATTACATTAAAAATTATTGATATATGTAGATATAATGACATTGTTAAAAGTGAAAAATAGTAATGTTGTTGATCGACGTATCTCAACCACTCTAAATGTGGTTATACTAGTTGACAATCTACATTTGGAGAGGGTAAATAATAATCATACTACTAATAATAATATGAATATGAAAAAAGTTTAAAATATTAATAGTTGTATAATTATTCATACTAATATTTTTAAATATAAAATAATAATAATAATATAATAATAAGGATCATACTAATAATAATTATATAGTAATAAACAATAATAAAAAAATAAAAAATGTTAATGTTTTTATTTTAATAATTATTAAATTATGGTCGATTTTGACTCAGCTTAGCATTGGTTGGCTAAGAGTAAAATTAACTAGGGTTAGATTTAGTAACACCCTTGACTTTCCTGGACTCTAACACAAATTCACTATGGTTGACTTGGACTCAATTTTACTATGGATGACTTTGACTCAAATTGATTATGGTCGGATTTGGATGACTATGGTTAATTAAGGGTGAATATGGTTGACTTATGTTGACTATGGTTCAATGTTGTTGACCTTGGTTGACTATATTAAATGATGGTTAACTACGATTGACTTTGTTTGGCTATGATTAACTATGACTGATTATGGATACCTATGGTTGATGATGGTTAACTACTGTTGACTTTGGTTGACAATTGTTGACTTTTGTTAACTATGGTTGACTTTAGATGACCATGTTGAATTTGGTTGACTATAGTTGACTTTAATTACTATGATTGAATTTAGTTGATATGGTTGATTTTCGTTGATCTTAGTTGATTTTGGTTAACTATGGTAACTATAATATACCTTAGGTATATTTAGGTCAATTATACATAAAGGGGGGTAATATACTTAGGTATATTATAGTGACTTTGGTTGAATTTGATTAGTTGTGGTTTACTTTGGTTTTCTAATGATTAACTAAGGTCAACTATGAGTTAACTGTGATGGAATTTGGTTGACTTTAGTTAATCGTAGCTAACTTTAGTTGTCGACGAGAGATGATGGTTGATTATGATTGACTATAGTTTACTATCATTCATAATGGTTGTTATGGCTATTTGGTTGATTACGATTGATTATGATTAATTATGGTTGATTTGGGTTAAATATGGTTGACTATGCTTAACTATGGTTTATTTTGGTATACTTCGGTGAACTGTGGTGGACTTTTGTTAATTGTGGTTGACTATGGTTGACTTTTGCTAATGTTGGTTGATGTTGGTTACTGTGGTTAACCTTAGTTGACTATTGTTGAATTGGGTTTACTCTCATTGAATTTAGTTGAATATGGTTGACTTTGATTCACTTTGGTTGACTTTGGTTCACCATGGTTCACTATGGTTTGATGATTAACCATGGTTAACTATGAGTTGACAATGTTTGACTTTGGTTAACTTTAGTTGATTATGGTTGACTTTGGTTTAAATTGGTTAATCATGGCTAACTTTTATTTTGATTAACCATAGAAACATAGTTCAATTTAGTTGACTTTGGTTAAGCATGATTGACATTGGTTGATTTTTTGGCTTTGGTTAACCATGGTTGACTATGGTTGAATTTGGTTGACTATGGTTGAATTTGGTTGACTATTGTAAACTATGATTGGCTATAGTTTACCATGGTGTAGTTTGGTTTACTTTGATTAACAATGGTTGACTTTGGATAGGTATGGTTGACTTTGATTAACAATGGTTGACTTTGGATAATTATGGTTGATTTTAATTAACTACTATTGACTTTGGTTAACTATGGTTGACTTCAGGTGACCATGGTTATCAATTTTTGACTTCTGCTAACATTAGTTGACTTTGATTAAATATGGTTAGTTATGGTTTAATATAATTGACTTTGTTTAACTCTTGTTGATCTTGGTTAACTATGGTTTGATTTGGTTAAGTATAATTAACTTTGGTTCACTATGGTCAACCATAGTTGACTTGGGTGGATTATGGTTGACTATGGTTAAGTAGTACAACTTTGGTTGACTAAGGTTGACTTTTGGTTGACTATGGTTAACTTAGGTTGACTATGGTTAATTATAAGTAATGGTGGTTGAATTTAGTTAACTAACATCGAATTTTGTTAACTATGGATGATTGGTTGATGATGGTTGACTATGTTTGATATGGTTGTCTATATGGTTGACTGTATGGTGGACCATGGGAGGAAAGGTTATGCCACAATGAGGCATTCCAAAGAGGAATAAAAATTAATCTATGTCACCTTACAACATTTCAAGAGTAATTGTTTAAGAGGTTTACAACACAACATGATGTTTTATAAGGGTTACATAGGATTCCAAGAGTAACAATTTTATAGGTTTGCATTGCAATATGATGTTTTAGAAGGGATACATTTTAATTTGATAATATGGTTAACTTTAATCAAATTGTGACATTTCAGGAGTGATAATTTAAGAGGTTATGTTTGAGGTTGATAATATGGTTGACTTTAATGTTATGTCACATTGAAACATTTCAAAAGTAATGTTTTAAGAAGTCGTTATAGTATGGTTGTCCTTGTTTGACTATATTGTGAATAAATATAAAGTGGTTGATAATATGGTTGACTTAAATGATATGTTACAGTGCAACATTTCAAGAGTAATAATTTAAAAGGTTGAGTTCAACATTATGTCACATGTGACATTTCAAGAGTAATTGTTTAAGATGTTGACTTCAATATTATCTCACACTGCCACTTTTCAAAACTAATAATATGGTTGAGAATATGCTTGACTTTAATGTCATGTCACATTGTGACATTTTAAGAGTAATAATTGGATGGGTTATGTTTGAGGTTGATGATATGATTGTCTTCGATGGTATGCCACTTTATGACATTTCAAGAGTGGCAATTCAAGAGATTGACTTCACTGTTATGTCATATTACGACATCTGAAGAGTAAAGATATGGTTGACTTCAATTTTATGTCACACTATGACATTTCAAGAGTAATAATTCGAGAGGTTGTGTTTAAGCTTAACAATATGGTTGATTTCAATGTTATGTTATGTTATGACATTTCAAGAGTAATAATTTAAGAGGTTTTGTTTGAGGTTGATATTATAGTTGACTTCAATACTATGTCACATTTTAACATTTCAAGAGTAGTAATTAAAGAGGTTATGTTTGAGGTTGATAATATGGTTAACTTCAATATGTCACATTACGACATTTCATGAGTAGTAATTCAATCAGTTGATGTTAATGGTTGCCCTTATGATTTACCGTATTGTCCATATGGATCGTATGGTTAGCTTCAATGGTATGCCATATTGCGACATCTCAAAAATAATAATTTAAGAGGTTGACTTCAATGGTATATCACATTGTAAAATTGCTAAATTAACTATATGGTTTATATAATGATTGGCATTAATGTTATGTCATGGTGAGATGTTTCAAATGTAATAATTTAAGAGGTTTATGTTTAAGGTTGTTAATATCATTTTTTAATTTTTTTTTGTAAGTAAGTAATTTTATATATAAGGGCCCTCAAAGAACCATACCATAAGTACAAAACTAAGTGTCATCCGGGTTGTAGTTACTGAACTGCTCCAAAAGGAGAAACCAGTTCAGCCAACCGGGTAATTCTAACACCTGAGTTCTTATAAGTCTTAAAGAAAACACAAAGCTGAGCTAACAAAGATGCTACTAGAGGAAGATCTATTAAAAAAGAACAGCCCCCTATAGGGGTTAGACAATTGGCGTGTAGTCTGGCACATACTCTGACAGATAGCCTGGCCACGGCTCCTCTTCAACAGGTGTCCCGCTGGTTGCCCATTGCATTTCATCACCCCCGGTGCACGCGTCCTTGTTAGCAGCAGTCTCGGCGTCTCCCGATGGAATGTGTGTCTGCAAACCGATGAAGACCGCCTCCTTGACCTCCTGCCAAACCGGTTCCTTAACGACCTCAGCGTCGCCCGACAGAATTTTCTCCTGCTTATCTGTGGCCATGACTGCTTCCTTGACCTCCTGCCGAGTCAGCTGCTTGACGTCCTTTGCTGCGCCCTGCTTCCTGAAACTCTCGTTGTCACTTGCGGTGGAGGGCGCTTCTTCTGAAGCTGTGGGAGAGGCTTCTTGGTAAGTGGAAAGAAGCTGGAGGAGGGTTGAGAGCCTCCCATCCACATGCTATAACCGAATATGGAGGTCCTCCACTCCCTGACGGAGTTCGAAGACCAAGTCGTAAAGGATGGTGAAGTTTTCTTGCCACTGCAAGTCCGCTTCTGAGTTAGAGGACATCGGCTCCTTGTTACGGGCGGCTTAACTATGAGAAGGCATCCCCGTGGGTGATTTCGTGGAAGAAATATCCGACGCAGGAGGAGGAATGGAGTACCTGGAGGTTGAAGGAGCTGTGAGGTGGCGCCATGAAGGGCTCGGCCTGGTGTCAATTATGGCTAGGCATTCGAAGCTTGGGACAGGTGCGGTGGAGGGATTGTGAATGACTAACTCAGGCAGTAGGAGCGGTGAGGATAAAGTTGAAGGTGAACCAGGAGGAGAAGCCGAAGCGCGAGTCCGTCGAGGATGCCAGGGAGAACCCCTATGCGGAATAACTCATTGGCGCGACATGGTTTGGCCTGGTAAGTGGGAATGGTCTGCCAGACCGTGGGGGAGGACCAGGAGCGACCGGGGGGGCATAAGCACCATGAGCAGACAAGCAGAACCAGGCCAGAGCCGCGGAATGATAACACAAACAAACAGAGCCATTGTACCCAGTGAAATGGAGGTCAAAGGAGCCCGAGTAAATGCCCCTACGATCGTCGTAAATACAATTTAATGCAGGAGGGAGTCGGCAGCAGTTGGCACGAGCCGGGCACATGGCTCGCTACTTTGATGGCTCCTCCGCATCTCCTCTGTGCGCCAGGTGGCTGGCCCTAACACCCCATCTGGGTGAAGGTTGTTAATATAATTGACTTCATAACCATCTCTCTATTATTCTAGAAGACAAAATCTTGTGTGATACTTGATGTATTTTTTAGTGTCACTACTAATACCAATCAAACATATGGTCTTCTGACATGTTTACCTGAGGAAACTACTCAATGGAAATTGTGTCTTCTAGAGAATTGGTGTGTGTCGTTGTGGAGAGATAATCATTGCCATCATTAGGCACCATTATGGAGAGATCATTGTATTCCTCAATATATTTTAAGTTGAAGAGACAATCATTGCATTCCTCCTAAGATGTTGTAGAGGGATAATTTTCAAGAAATGCAAAGTTCTCTAGTTCATCTAGGAAATAAATGATGCCAAAAAGTGTGGACTCATTGGACATTGAGTCAACTACATAAGAATAGAGATTAAAAGAGAACACACTAGTGTTATTACGATCTTAATCACTAGAATTGCATGTTGGAACTATAGAAGGGGAGGAGGAGGATGCATGCAATTTTCAACTCTTGCTTTTTATGAGATTTTGTTATCCACTTCGTGTTCATATCCACTATATGGTGTGAAAATGATTTCCTTTGCAATAAATGGCCTCGATAAATTATGGCATAGAGGATATTTATTTTCAATGTTTCTCATGTTCTTGTACTTTGTTGCACAAAAAGGAAATATAATCCAGAAAATTAGTTTAGTATTTGATTGTGTATATTGTGGAATTCCATAAAATTGGCCATTTGTGGAATTCGTGGCTCAAAAATGACAAGAAGTAGAATCAATGCTAAACATGAGTGATGCAATAGTTCCCACACATTTTCTAAATCAATAGCTCTAATACC
>ML782482.1:378288-414451 GCA_009831015.1 Picea engelmannii | reverse complement strand
AGAGAGAGAGAGAGAGAGAGAGAGAGAGAGAGAGAGAGAGAGAGAGATTTATGTGTGTGTGTAGACACACACATGTATGTATACTATATATGTATATATGCATACATGTGTGTATGTGTGTACATATGTGTATCTCAATATATATGTACACACACATACACACAAATATGTATACATATATACATACATGTATTCCCTCAAACGCAACCACTAGAATTATTACACATTTACTGTATATAAATAATTTGATTTATGTTTTGAGTTTGAACATATATGTAGATATATGTATGTATGTATGCATACAAACACACATGTATTTATGTACACACAAACACACATGTTCTTATGTACACACACATACATACATTTTTTCCACAAAAGATCATTTTTTTTTTCATATTCTCATAAATAAAAACACACACATTTGAGAAAATGGCCAAAATTCCTCACCAAAACAAAAATCCCAATAGGAAAAAATAAATAAATACATTTCCAAAAGTCATAGCCAAATCTTGCATTGAATGGAGGAAAGAAAAATCTAAATACCAGGGTTGAATTTTCTCAATCTAGCCCCTCTAGTCCGAAAACTTGGAGGAGATAGATCCAAAGGAATGAACTTTAAATTCTTACCTTTACCAGAAGAAGAAACCACCCCATGAACCTTTGGGCCACATGAAGAACCAACCTTGAAACTATCAACTGAAATGGAAATACCAACGATGGAAAAGGATGGAAAATGATCCACAATAGAGGAAGGATCCTTAGAGCGACCTTACAAACCAAAGAAATAGAACATGTTCTACCACCATCCATGAAACTGAGCATGGGATGAGAGAGAGAGAGAGAGATAGAGATTTCCTTTGGTGAATAATTAGAAACTATTCAAGTCAACCATAACAATCCTAGCAACATATTAGAACACATGGGAAGTCCATTAGTTAACTTTAAAACTTCCCCCTTTGAAACATGGACACATGGAGAGGAGAAGATGGGGGATTCCCTTGCTCCTAGTTGAGAAATACTATCGACCACAATAGCTTGAGCACCATGAACCAGTCTAGTCAAATATGAAAAAGGAGTTGGAAGAATCCCCCCCCCCCCACAAACAAATCTTTATAACATCAAACCTTGAATGTCAAACCAATGAATCACCAAGAAACCCATTTGTAAAAAGAAAATGGATAGTGTTTACTATACTCAGAGAAAGGTCCTCAAGGCCATCAACCACTAACATATTTGAACTAGGAATAATGAAGTCCATTGTCTAAAACATCCTCATATAGAGAAAAATATGACTTCAAATCCAAAACCACACCCTCACCAGATTCACCCATTTGACAATTGAAGTGTCACACCACCTTAAAAACAAGGGATTCCTCCCCCAAATTAGTGGAGACAACTTTCTCATTGACATTCTAAAAGGAAGAAGGTAAAAAAGGGATAACATTCAAACCTTAATCAAACCTTCACTTCTTAAAAGAAATGTCCCTCCAAGGACAATCCCGCAAGATATGACTAGTGACATGGAAAAACTTGCACCTAAATGGAATCCATTCTTAATATAGATCAATCGACCTTTCCCACTCTCCACATTCCAAGGCATTTTTATCAGGAAAACCACCATTGAGATCTACTAAAACTAAGATATGAGGAGCCTCCTCCAAATTTAGGGTTTTCAAAGCCACTTTTTGAAAAACTTCTAGGGAATCACCAATGGCCTATAAGGATTTTAATCTCTAGAAATAAAGAGGAAGCGCCAACAATGTCACTTATAATTGTTGATGTTTGGTAGCATCTGATAGGTATTTCCACATAGTTCTAAGTATCTATATGTGTGGAAGTCTTCCAAATCCTTCTACATTGAGACTTTACTTTAATTAAATGAATTATTAAAGTAAAGTGTTTTTATTAGAGAGTTGAGTTATTTAAGGAAATATAAAATTAATTATCTTTTAATATTAGCCATTGATCTCAAGTCTGGTGAGAGTTAATCTCAACCGTCAATCACTTTGGAGATCAGGATTAGGTCATAACTCAATATTATAAAAACAAGGCTAGGGTGAAGGAGGAATACACTTGTGTGTGAGACATAGTTGGATCATGAAGGACAATGATTCAAGGAGATATTGTATAGGTGGATAAGGACTTCTATCTAGAGATCAGGTCAAGGAGAAGAGAGAACATAGGCAACCACAAGTGGGTTTCTGTAGATTGAAGCCACGAGAAAGGGTTTCTCTTTATGGATTTTGTCATACAATCCTTGAGGTCGCGTATGTGAGTTTCAGTGAAGACATGCGTGTATATGTGGGTTTTCTTAAGGAAAGGTGCATACACCTTGAAAATCATGTCAGATCTAGGTCGTACAACATAGTATACTTTGGCAGGTTTGTTTGCAGTTATATTTTTCTCACTGGGTCATTATCCTTGTTACGAGAGCCCTAATTTTATCATAATAATATCATCTCAGTACTTGTTTTACCTCGGAGGTTTTTAAAGGGGTATCTACCCAAAAATATTGGTGTTTATGTATGCATGATTTGGTTTCCAGTATTGCTTCAACTATCTTTATTTCAGTTGAATATTCCAGCAGTATATTTTTGTTTTGTGAGCTGCTAACTTGATTTATAGTAAGGAAATCACTAGATAACAATATACCTAGGTGCTAGAGTAAGGATTTCAACATGGTATCATAGCACATGCTCTGAGAGGAAGCCATAACTTAGCAAATCCATAACCAACAAGTAAAAATCAAAGGATGGACTTCATGGAAACAGCCGTATTGAGGCAGAAATAGGTTTTTATAGTTGTACGGAGTTGTACGCGGGTTGTAGAAGGAACAATCACATACATACATGGGTTCCTTTAGAGATAGTTGCATATGCATGGGTTGTAGTAAGCATAGGCATGTACATATGCGATTTTTAGTAAGGAATGTTATGTACATACGTAGTTTTCAGTGGTGACAGGTGGGTATAGGTTCATACATGTTATTACAGGGGTAGTTTCAATAGTAGGTTATTTTCAGGGTAGTTTCAATAGCAGGTTATTTCCAGGGAATTTTATCTGTTCTAAGGGATGGAATCAACAATTCTGAGAGTTGAATATAGATTGGATGGAGCATCCAAATTCCTATCTTGGAAATCAAGGGTTACTTTTGCGTTAAAGGAATGAACTTTGGGAGTTTTTGGACAAAGTGCTTGTTCCACCAACAAATCTGACAGCTTTGGAAGCTCACAAGAAGAAGGAGATCAAAGTTGAAAGAGTTATCTTGGATTCAATGAAGGATCATATAGTTCCTCACTTATATGAGAAAAATATGACCAAAGAGATGTTTGATGCCTTGGTAGGTTTATTACAGAGCACTAACATAAATAGGAAGATGGTCTTAAGAAATAAACTCAAATATCTACAGATGTCTAGATCTAACAATGTTACCATCTATTTCATTAGGATCACTCATGCAAGTGATCAACTTGGATCCATAGGGGATAAAATGGAGGACGTAAAGCTCATGAATGTGGCATTGAATGGTATTCCCAAGTCTTGGGAACCATTTGTCAATGGATTTTGTGCTCGGGAACATCTCCCAAATTGGAAGATATTTTGGGATGATTGCATCTAGGAAGATACTTGGGAAGAGTCTAAAGAAGGTAAGTGTTGGAACCCAAAGTTTTGGGTTCAGTTTTACACATGCAGACAAACGAATTTGTGCATGTTCATTCCATAGTTTTGCATGCGCCTAGGGAAATTCACGAGGAATGAAAAAGAGTGTGCATTGGATCAAGTTTTGACAGTGTGCAACAAGCCTAAAAGATCATTAAATGTGCACTAGTCCCAATTTTTATGCACACCAGAAATCAAGAAGACATGCCAGAATAAAAAAAAGAATCATCGAGAAATCCTCTCGAATGATTACTACTAGCAACACATGGGATTGTGGAGCTTCCAAAAGATGAGTTGATAGGGTAGTTAAGATCACCCTAATTCTTGAATGTTACATGGACTACATGCATGTGCTAGAATCATGCGAAGTAGTTTTGTCAGTCGAGCCAGTGGAGAAGAGAAAAAAGAGACAATGCTCCAGAGCAGAGAAAGCTATAAAAGGAAGCAGTCATATCATAAATAAGGCTAGCTAGATGTTTCATGAGAAGAGATTCATTGTGTCATGAATATCGAGCTCATTATGAGCCTATTGTAATATTGTAATGATTTTGAATATACTTTTGTGTGTTATTTGTTTGAGTTTCGAGAGAAGGCACATTGCCCAGCGTGTTGTAATTCTAAGGATTTCTAAAGACGAGATATGAAGTTCTATGGCTGTCATATGTATCTATTTTGTGCAATGTTTACCTATGTTGTGATGGAATGAATCTAGTAATAAATATGTGATGGGTCTTATTTATTATGTGTCTATCATATATGAGTTGAATACACGTGTATTGTTTTAATTCTTACTCCTAACAATTTGTCAGATATGAGTCGTGTGGGTGCTAATCCCGAGGAATATTCGTTTGTTTAGCCTTCATCCCTATCACAAGACCTTATGTTCTATGTGATTCTCTATTCATCTTAAGTGAGACCTTCCTTGGCCTTGGTCGAGGATTAATATGTTGGTGCTCTGGGGTTTTTGTTGGACAACTCTGGATGAACCCTAGGTCTAAAATCCCCAACATTAAGAAGGATGCATGCAAGTGTGGATAAAAAATCCCAACAAATATTTCTATTGTCGGGACTTGAAAGTATTGTCGAGAAAGATGAAGGCAAGAGATGAGGTCACATCCATCTCAGGAGGAGATTCAAGATTGGTTGACTACAAAAGAGAATCATTTTTCCCTGTGATAAACTCAGGGACTGAGGGTGAATGTCAACCAATGGAAGGATATATATGTACATGGATGTGCATGCTGTTTTCTTTGTTGAATTTCCTTGTTTATTTTTTGAATGGTTAAAAAGGCCAACTACTACCAATTCTCCTCTTTGGTTTTTGGAATTAGTGGTTTGCGATCAATCCAATGTTGAAGAATTTAAAGTGTTGGATAATAAGTGGACTTGGGATATTGTCTTCTAGTTTTCTCCAGTAAAATAAATCTACATTGTTGAATTCATTGTGGAATACATTGAATCTTTCAATGAGGCTGAAAGAAAGTTTTTGGAAGGACCCAGAAAGATGGTGTTGGAAGAAATTCCACTTTGGATAAAAATTTCGTTCGTGGAGAAATGGTTGATGTGTATGGATCCTGATTGAATGGATGAGTAAAATCCCCTAGTGCGGGAGGAGGGGAGTTGCAAAGACAAGGGAAAACCATAGAGAAGATGGGTATGTTGAAGAGGATCCAAAAATTGTTAAGATGAGGTGAGGTATGGAATGGACCCAGAGGAGCAGAGGAGAAAAATAGTCGAGAGGTATGCAAGAAGAGTTGAGATAAGAAGAAGAGAAGAAAATAGATGTGGAAAAGAATTAGCTAGGGGCACGGGATGAGGGGTCAGGTCCAAGATGAAGAGTAAAGAAATTGCACCAATTGATAGTGCAGAAGAGTATGTTATGCTAGAGTGGAGAATAGATGAGAATAATCCTACAAAGAGGCATGGAATAGAGGATTTGGTGTATAGTAGGGATACCAATAGTGATACTAGTACATTCCTAGGTGATGAAGTACACATCCCTTGGTTTTTGCGGAGTGTTGCAATCTTGGAGGAATATGAAGCGTAGAGTAGTGTTGCGTTGATAAGAGGAGAGGATGATGCATAGAGTAGTAGTGCATTGTTCAAAGAAGAAGAGAGTGCACAAAGTGGTAGTGCATGGATAAGACAGGAAGGTAGAGTGCAATGCGTCGGTGCGTTGGAGGAAGACGAAAATGGAGGCTCCCCTAGTGGTGGGGGAAACAAATTGGCAATAGTAGATGGTATTGCATGGCTTCAAGTAGATAACTCTCCAAGTTACCTCACGAGAAGTTTCAAAAGAAGATGGACTCACCCCCCCTTTTTACCACCCCCCTTGTGCATTTTTAATCAGAATAAAACATGGTAGATAGTGAAGATATTGGAGTTGAAGAGAGAGAATAATATAGAAGCAAAGAGACAAGTGAAGAATAAAGTGAAGTCAACAATACTTTACCCTGAGGAATAGTGGTGTGGAAAAATCAAACCCCTGGCAATCAGAGAAGAGGAACTAGCTTGAGTTTGAAGATGGAAAATCAAGACAGTACCTTGAGACTACCCGTGTTCCACGGAATGGGTAAGGATGATGCAGAACGACATTGGTTTACATGTGAAGCAACTGATCTATGAAGATAATCACAAACGAAGCATCAAAAATCGTGTAGCCAGAGACCACGTTTAGGGACAGATCCTTAACGTGGTATATGAAGCATAAATTTATTTCGCCAATGGGACAAGTGAGGTCCCTAGTCGATATTAAGAAGGATATACTTAGGGAGTTCTAGAAACCTACATCATAATCCCAATGTATCAAAGAGATAAAATATATCAAGAAAAAGGAAGGCGAGACCGTATGGGATTATGACCAACGGTTTAAAAAAAATTTGGATAGGTCGAAGTTCCAAATCTAGTACGTGCAATATTGGGAATGGTTTATTGCAGGGTTACTTCCCCATATTTGAGTTCTTCTCACCCCATATAAGGTGACGAATCAAGCGATGGCGATAGAAATTTCCATGCACCTAGAAGCTACACCGAGAGAGGAAGACACGTCGACAGGTTTGGCACATGTGCAGTCGTAACTGGCCAACTTGAGGATGCAACTACAAGACATGGCTAAGACGAAGGTCATGCGTGAGAATGTATGGTATACCACTTATCACTCTGAAGGGCATCAAAGAGATGAATTACCTATCCTATCAAATTATGTGGCAACATGCACACCTATTCCATTTCCATATGGGCAAACAGAATGGTGTGACATATGAAGATAGTGGGGCCATGTGCCACCTCGTTTCCCAATTTTTCATAAGTACCAAAAGACAATTCATGCTCCATTCTGTGAGTTCTGTAATTTTTTTGAGTATGATGTCAATAGTTTCCACTCACTCTAGTTAATGCAAGATAATATCTGCAATTCATTTTGGGTATAGGAAGAGAAAAAAGGTGGTGAGAACGGTGGCACAGAAAGAGGTGGATACCAAGGAGGTCCCCAAGGTGGATATGGTTGTGGTCGTGACTGAGGATATGGAAGAGGGGGAGGTAAAACCCCCACATGTTTTAATTGCGGTGAGATTGGTCATGTCTCACAATTTTGTACCAAATCGCTCGTGCTGTGTGCATATTGTTATAGTCCTGAGCATGTCACTGAAGATTGTTCTGACTTACTGAATAAGTGGGAGGGAAAGAATACCAATTGCAACATGGTGAATGTGGAGCCACACAAGAATAGTAAGAATAATGAGGAGTTTAATGTCCTAGTAGTAACCCAAGGAGGGGCAAAGAGAGGAGCAGACTTCGAGCATGGTGAAGGCTTAGGTCAAAATTTGGATGGAAAGATAAGGAAGGAACCTTATCCCCTTCACAAGTTTGATGTTTCCTAGCAAAAGAGGTTTTTTTGTGATGTGTAGATACCATTGGAAGAATAAGGAGTGCATGAGGAGCTTCAGCATGCAACTCAAAGGTCACTCAAGGAAGATCATATCCAAGAAGAAATGAAGAGGGTGACACAAAGGTCACTGGAAGAAGCTCAGATCTACAAATATGTACAACAAGAGATGCAGAGGTCACTGGAAGAAGCTCACACACTTTTGGAATTGTAGCGTGGGACACAAAGATCATTGGATGAGGATTTTGTGTGTGAAGAAGTCAAACATATGATGCAATGGTCCTCACAGACATACTAAGCTAAAACACACTAAGCAGAAATCATATGAAGAAAATCACTAGGAGGAATTTTCATGCGTAGTGCGCACAAAAGTCTTATATGAATCGAGTCGCAAGGAAGAATCTAAAGACCAAGAAAGTTATTTCTTGCATTGTTGTTTGTGACTATTGAATGATCCATATGCTACAAGTAAGTTGACTCAAATGTTAGATATTTACATGAAATAATGAGGGGTGGAGGCTACCATATCTACCTCACTTCCAGATAGAGATGTATTTTAGGTCATCAAGAAAAACTGCATTGGATGAGAATTTAAGATGATAGTACAGATTGGTGTCTATGACATGGATGGATTCATGTTGGATCTAGGTTCCGACGTGAATATTTTGCGGAATAAAACTTGGGAGGTGATGGGTAAACTGAATTTGTTCTAGTCACCCATCTAACATCACTTGGCCAATCAATACAAGATCTACCTGATGGGCTAATTGGACCAGGTGGAAGTGAACATAGAAGGAGTAAAAACAAAGGTCGACTTTGAGGTAATAGAGATTATGGATGAATATAATCCATATCCTACATTACTGAGAATTGTTTGGGCCTTTGATAATAATGCAGTGTTAAAATTGAAGAATAGGCAAATGTCCTTTGAAACAGAGACCCGGTGCGTGGTTTCACCCCTATATCCATATAAAGGTGACCGGTATAATGATCCCTTGGATGAGGATGCATGGAGCTCGGTCATTGAAAACATCTATAAGATCATATGATGCAGGGAGGATTACATCAAACCTACCGCAGATGGAGAATTAAGTTGGAGAAGTGTCAATTCTTATGACACAGATTTAGAGGATGTCATGGATAAATGGAAAACAAACTCTATGAAGTTTCAACAAGGAGGTGTGCGCATATTTCTGTAGAGGAGTGAGGGAAATAATTTGGATCATATCGATATGATGGATTAGAACCGGTGGACACACTTATTCCATGGATATAATAAATTCCTAAGCATCAAAGGGATTTCACACTTGATACTGTACTCCTCAAAATTCCTACGTGTTTTTGGGCTGCACATAGAGAACCGTATTGGGAATGGATAGTCGTTGAAGCATCCATGCGAGAAATATTTCAACCAGATGTTGACATTCGTCAATACACATGTGCTTGCAAAAGGTGTTGGATATCTAAGTAATGACGCAATGCGCGTGGTTAATATATGAATGTCCCCCACAAGCTCCCCAATAAATACCTTATATCCTCATCTCCCTAAGTATACACTGGGAAAGGTAGGCGAACCTAAAAAACAAACGACGATTTGTTCCTTGCACGCCTATTCCATAAACCCATTGAGCACATAGATGCCTCCAGCATATCTATCGAATAAATAGTTAGCTAATGGATCCTACCTAAAATACCCGAGCCTACTCTACTACCTCCCACGTGGACACTGATCGATTGCGCCCGCATGGAGATATATAGCGACCCACCTAGGGTTGCTCCATCCCTATAAGACACTAATCAATTCCTGTTGGGGTGCATAGAACCATGTGCCACACCTCCAATGAGTAAATTCATGCATGGGTACTACCATCTACGTCTTTATTAATTTTGAAGATCTAGCAGCAGTAATAGATTGGAAATATTAACAATCGAGGTGATAGGTAGTCCTCACACATCCACTTCATCTAATTTTTGGAATGATGGTTCATTAATACTAACTGGAAAGAGGACGATTTCCCTGACTCATAATAAAATTGAAGTTACTTTTATAAATCAATGCATAGCTCTACATTAATGTGATTATGAAAAATCAACCTCCAACATGTCGACTCCAATGATCAGACTAGAGCATGATACCAACCAACTCAACGAAAATATGGTACAATGAATTCACATGTTAGAATAACCAAGTGTCATTATGACTCCATTCAGTTAAAAACTACCCTCACCTTCCACTTCCTCACCGCTTTTCTCCATGATGCATATACTCCTTCCCTATTGTTGCAACACAAACCTTTACCAATCCCCACAACCCTGTCCACAAAAACATTCCAACACCATTATCACCAATTATGGTATGGCTTCATCAATCCAAGATAAAGCCCAGACAAAGTCTAAGGACGTGAAAGAGATACCACTTACTAGTCATATACTTCCCTGTGAAATCCTACTTGAAGGCCTTCCATTCACAAAGGTACCCCTTCTCAAGTGTGCTAATTATAATATATGCGACTCCTACCATTTCCCCAAACTTCGGGTTGATAGATATATAGAGTTCATCCGACGCGATGATGGCATTGATAAAACAACCATACAAGAATGGGCATGAACCTTGAAGTTATATAGGATCCTATCCTTTATTGAATGTCCACACTTCGGTCAGGACCATGCCATGTAGTCATGTGTTTGGTTCCTCCTCAACATAGTATAAGGGGGATACCTTTGGTTGGACCAATTGTATCTCATCGACTAGACCATTATACACATAGTCTCTGGCCTACCCACTTCAGGTGAAAATCCAATTAATATTGTTAAGGAAAAGGATGCACTGCTTGAGGAGGTGTATTCTAAATATGACACGTGAAGAGGAAAACACAACATTCTCATCCCTACAATAAACAATTCACCGGTCTGATTTGCAACTCATCTACTTACATGCAAGATTATTCACAAGTGCCAAAAGGAAGAATATCCAATCGGGGTCGTTCTAATGGCCAAGTGTTGCATTAAAGGGCATCAAATATCTAGGGCCCCTTACCTATTTAAATAATTTTTCACTGAATGCCTGAATGCTCAAGATGAGGGGAAATAATTTCATTACAGTTGGGTCCTCTTACTTTTGGGCATGACTCTCTATAAGCCACCCGTCATCTTTGAAATCAATATGGTGACTACCCCCTCATTTCTCGCTCCCCAATTCTTACCACTCCAACATTCCAAGGAGGTCGAGGAACAAGATGTCATTTCTAAAGCATTCAAGAAGTTCATCAATGTGTTTTCTGAGAAAGTATGTATCCCATCCCACATCTACAACATGTATGAACATCATAATCAATTTACATGTAACTTCCATAATGCGGTAATCTTTCCCCAGGCGGCTACAAGAAAAGTGAAATCCATGCTTCCCTTTTATATTACGGAGAGAGATATTATAGTGGGAGTTGAATAGTGTTTGTCCCAAGACTAGCTTCCCTTCTCAAATCTATCATTTGAATTTGAAATCAAGACACAAAATTATCAGGGCCAACTTAATATTGCAACCGAGAGAGATAAGAAAATAATAGAGCCAATGCATACAAAATCTCCCCACTCTATTGCACGTTCTCAGAACGTGAGTGGGTATGAGTGAGGAAGACACTGCCACAACCAAATAGCGAAATAGGTTGTCCAATACCTCGACTCCAACTCGGATAAACATTGACTCCAAATTCAAATGAGATACTTCACTTCCACCGCAACCAACCCTGATTTTAGAAGAAGCCACCTTGCCAGTATCCCTATCCAAACCATGCTCTGGGGCTAGAAAACATTGGCGTACAACCTCCCATAAGAAAAATAAGGAGGGTTCTCCCACTCAAATTTGATGCCACTATGAGCAAGAACATTCCGATCATGATGCCACGCGATCCCAATTACAATAGGAATTTTGTGTACGTCAGGAAGTTTAAGAGGCCCGACAAAATTTACAAGACTTACACATGTCCAAAGTGGTCACACACACAGAAACTCATGGAAAATATGTGGTCGTTCTTAGCGACCACACTGACATGGTCACTACTCTCAATGAAGCCTACTCCCAGGTCTCCTAGTAGGCACTAATGCAACCAAATCTTCCATCTCTACAAAAATGAAAGTGATTGATGAGCATGTTCCGGATTTACAGTCACATAATATCGAACTTTGGGACCAACTACAATAACTAATTCCATAGGATACCTCCCTTTAGCAACAGATCGCTCAAGCCATAATATCCATTCAAGAGAGTCGCAACCTTTCCCAAGGGTTCGACATGCAGGTCACTCAAAGCTTCAATTTTGGGGATCATTTAGAGATCCCTCTTGATCTCACTACTCTCTATGATCGGAATCGCACCATAAAGGTGGAGATTGTGTAGAAAAAATGGGACGTAGGTTCATTTCCTCCTAAAGATTAGGATGCTACAATGATTTCCATTTACACAAGAACGAAGGAGATCTCTATAGTAAGGGCTGAGCAGAAAAATATGTGAGAGTTGATCACTTCAATGGCCAATAGGGCCCTAGAATGGTATACTCATCTCTCTGATGTACAAATTGTTTCCAACCCCCTGTTGAGCAACTCAACATCATAGACCTGACCACCTCTTAGGTCACAACCATAGACGTTGAGACAACTATTCATCTTTCAAAGGATCTTCGGGGCCAATTCCATGAGCTCGAGCACCAATACAAGGAATTTGTGGAGGAAGTCAAAAGTGATGTGCCTTTTACCACGATGGTCATTCCATAAAGTAGTTGGATTGAGGATAAGCCAAATAATAGTGGTGGGGGCCTATTGGCACCCAAATTTTTTTGTTCAGTTTTGCACATGCACAAATCAAGTTGTGTGCGCTCATTCCATAGGTTTGTGCATGCCTAGGGAAATTCCCGAGGAATGACAAAGAGCGTGCGTCAGACCAAGTTTTGATGGTGCATAATGGGCCTAAAAGATCATTAAACACACACCGGTCCTAGTTTTTATGCACAATAGAAACCAAGAATATGCACACTAGAATCAAGAAAAGAATCATAAGGAAATCCTCTCAAATGATTCCTACCAACAACACAAGGGATCATGGAGATAAAAAAATATGATCTTGCAGGGCAATTAAGATCGTCTTGATTCCTGAAGGTTGTGTGGACTATAGGTAGGTTCCAGAATTGTGTGAAGCAGTTTTGTCAGTTGAGCAAGTGGAGCAGATCAAAAAGAGACAACGCTCCCTAGAAAAGAAAGTTATAAAAGGAAATAGTGATATCAGAAATAAGGCTAGCTAGATGTTTCATGAGAAGAGATTCATTGAGTCCTGAATATTAAGCTCGTTCTGAGCCTATTGTAATACTACAATGCTTTTGAATATAAGTATGTGTGTGTTATATGTTTGAGTTTCTAGAGAAGGCAGATTGTGTTGTGTGTTTTAATTCTGAGGATTTATAAAGAGGAGATTTGAAGTTCTATGGCTATCATATATATCTATTCTGCGCAATTTTTACCTCTATTGTGATGGAATGACTCTAGAAATAAAGATGTGATAGTTCTGATTTATTCTGTGTCTATCATGTATGATTTGAATATGTGTGTCTTGTTTTAATTCTTAGTACTAATAATTTGTCAGATGTGAGCTGTATGGGTGTGAATCTCAAGGAATCTTCATGTGTTTAGACTCCATCCTTGTCACAAGACCTTATGGTCTCTGTGATCCTGTCTACATATCGAATGAGACCTTCCTCGACCTTGGATAAGAATTGATATGCCAGTGCTTTGGGATTTTTTTTGGACAACTATGGACAAACCCTGGGTCTAAACTCTCCAACGTTAAGAAGGATGTGTGCAAGCATGGATCAAAATTCCCAACAACAAGTAGGGAGATGAAGAGGAGAAGAACCTAGCCCTTGTTAGTAAGACAAGGAAGGGAAATGGAAAGGGTTCCAACAAATAGGGTGACGATGAGGAGTAAACATCACAACCAAGTAAGAAATACTTGAGTAAAATCAAGTGATTCATGTGCCACAAGTATGGCCACTATGCTTCATAGTGTTTGAACAAGAAGAAAGGGAAGAGTCGGTCTTAGCAGGTAGCAACATCTGCAGAAGCTCAAGTCCAGGAATTTGTTGAGAAGTTTGGAATGAGTTCTCGTTAATATCTTGTCTTTCTAGTACAGATTCCATTAGTGTCCAATTCGTGGATAGTGAAGCTTATCATCACATGAGGGGACACATGAGTTCTTCACCAGTTAGTCAGATATGGACTCATATATGCACGCGGAGCTTGGCACTCATGCCAAGTTTGGTGTAGAGGAAGTTGGGACAGTGAGGTTCCAACTGGAGTCAAGAAGTTTTATGGAGGTGGTAGATGTGTTCTATGTCCCAAAGTTGAAGATGAAATTGCTCTTAGTCTTAGCTCTAGAGGACAAGGCTTTTTTAGTCTTGTTCCAGAACATACAAGTACTCATACATTTAAAGGGGAATAGTCCTGACACAACAGTCATCATTGGTGTCAGAGAGGGAAGGGTAAACAAGTTGTAGGGATATCATGTAAGAGGATCCAATGGGATATTGGATCATGGATCGATGCCAATGGCAGAGGAAAAGTAATAAGAGGCCTTGAAGGGTGAGAATTCGAAGGATGAACAGAGTTTAGAGACTTCCAGTGTGGGGAGTCAACCTTCAGATGGGAAGATGGAGGTAACTCCCAGTTTTGTCAGGAGATTGAGTTGGTATGAGATGAAATTGATGGATACTTAGGAGAAAGAGGCTCCTAAGAGAACATAGAAGGAGTGCATGCCTTCAATTAAGTTTCCAAACTTTGTGGAATTGGTATGTGGCATCATCGATTCCGTGATTTCCAGTATTCAGGGAGCAGCTGACAAGTAGAGTTAGAGGGATGTCAATGAGTAGGATTATGTGTGTGACATTATGCCAAGATTGGAGGGAGAACCAGTTCCAGGTGCCTCTTCGATAAATACCTTCCTTGCTAAGAGGGGGTGTTGATGTTTGGTAGCATCATATAGGTATTTCCGCATAGGTCTAAGTGTTTAGAAATGTGGAAGTCATCCAAAGCCTTCTACTTTGAGAATTTAATTTAATTAAAGGAATTATTAAAGCAAAGTGATTTTATTAGAGATTTGAATTATTTAAGGAAATGCTAAAAATAATTAGCATTTAATCTTAGCCATTAATTTCAAGTGAGGTGAGAAGTAATCTCAACCATCAATCACTTTAGAGATTAGGGTTAGGACATAACTCAAGATTATAAAAGCAAGGCTAGGGTGAAGGAGGAAGACACTTGTGTATGATACATGGTTGGATCACAAAGGAATGTGATGCAAGGAGATATTTTATAGATGGTGAAGGACTTCCATCTAGAGATCAGGTCAAGGAGAAGAGAGAAAAGAGGTAGCCACAAGTGGGTTTTAACAGATTGAATCCACAGGAAAGGGTTGTGTCGTATGGAGTTTTCCTACAATTCTTGAGGTCGTGCACATGGGTTTCAGTGGAGACAAGTGTGTATAGGTGGGTTTTCTTAAGGAAATGTGTGTACACCTTGAAAATCATGTCATATATGCGTCATATAGCATAACATACTTTTCCAGGTTTGTCTGCAGTTGTATTTCTCTCAATGGACCATTATCATTGTTATGGGAGCCTGGATTTTATCATAATAAAATCATCTCAGTATCGGTTTTCCCTCCTGGGATTTTCCATGGGTATCTAAACAAAAATATTGGTGTTTATGTGTGCATGATTTGGTTTCTATTATTGCTTCTGATGTCTTTATTTGAGTTGAATATTCCAACAGTGTATTTTTGTTTTGTGAGATGCTAACTTGATTTGGAGTAAGGAAATCACTATATAACAAGATACCTAAGGAAGGATTTAAAAAATAACAACTAATTCTCTCTGGTAAGAAAATACAAATTGAAATGATCTAAACAAGGAAAGATAAATAAACTCCCCTTTAGAATAGCAACACACTCTTCCACCCTTTTGAAGAATTAAAATAAACCCCAATTTAGGGGATGAATTTTCACCTTCATAGGAATCACCCCCCCCAAAAAAACTTCTTTGATATGTCGCCTCATCTTGAAGAGAGAGGGATTACAGCCAAAAATACCCATACAAATCTTGACCCTACAATGACTCCACTCCCTCATGTCAATTTTCACATGCAACTCTATGTGACTAATTTCAGATCTGAAAATTGCTTCCTAGTGATCTAACTATCACATAACAACTTTACACTAAAATTATTGACTGAAAACATATGCAACGGAAACAAAAAGATCATAGATGAATCATTAGTACAAAAGAGACACAATGTTTATATTATATGCCCTTATCCAATCCTTCAAATCCAAGGACAAAAAGTCTAGTCCTCTCAACCAATAAAATATCACCAAATATGAGGACAACCTTTCCCTTCCAATACGAAATAGAAAAGCAAACCTCAACTATATTTTGGAAATATCCTCTGCCCACAAATATGTTGCAGACCACATGTATAACCTATTGAGGTCACCTGATGGTGGCTTGTACAAGCCTACCCCTACCGAGAACAAATTATACGGATGTACATGACTGTTCTTACAACAACCCATGTACGTACATAATTGTTCCCACTGCAACCCACGTACATGAAAAAAATTGTACGGACACTTCATACGACTCGCTCCACTTCATACAATATCTTCCTTCTATGGTTTCCTCTCTCTCCCACACTTGTGGTGTAATTTTCCATGCCAACAACAAAAGATAGAGAGTCCCCAACACTAGGCCAGATTTTCCACGCTAGAAAAATTTCCCTTTGTTGAAATCACCAAGCTTCATAGCACAAGTGAAGACTCACTTATGCTAGCTCCATCATGTCTCCACATAATATACATGATATCCACAATATGATACAATGAGGTGCAGAATGACCTCTCTCCTTTATATAAAATCCTTGGGGGTCACCATAGAATCCCCTCCACAAGTCAACATCAAATTAGTCTTTCCTTATGGGTGTGAATCCCAAACACAAGCCCACAAATCCTATCACCAAACCCATGAATCCCCCACTCAAATCCAAGGGGGTTTTCACCAATCCAAAAGGCTAATCTCGTGGCAACGAAGATTCTGACATGCTTGACACCTTGGCCTCTTGTGGGAATACCACCAGAAGCTACAAAATCAACACTCCCTCTTAGCGAGGGAGGTATTCTCTACCACTCCTAGGTTTTCTATCAAGTAAACAAACTTCCCCTTCACTAGAAATTTGGTGAGAATATCTGTAATTTGCTCATCTATGGAAATGTGTTGTAGCTTCACAACTCCCTTATGCACCTTGTCTCTGATGAAGTGGTATCTGATCTCAATGTGTTTTAAATTTTCATGAAACATTGGGTTCTCCTAGAGTTTGATACAACTCTGATTATCACAGTGAATCATAGTAGGCTCCAACTCATGTCCAAATAACCCTGCAAGAATCTTGCGAAGCCAAATAGCTTCAAAACTCACCAAATTTTTTGCCATATACTCTTTCTTTGTTGAATTAAGTGCCACAAACTTCTGCTTCTTACTGAACTAGGAAACTATTACTAATCCCAAACTGAAGCAAGCATCGGAAGTATTATTCCTGTCAACTGCACTACCAACCCAATCTAAGTTTGAATATCCATGTAGCCTCACTCCATCAGTGGTGACATATCTCAGACCAAATCCAACTATACCCCAGAGGTACCCGAGCATATTTTTTTCTACCACCCAATGCACCTGCCTTGAATCAACCATGAACTGACTCAAGGTATTAACAACAAAACAAATATCTGGCCTGGTGTTAACCAAGTACAACAATGAACCAATCAACTACTGATACATCGTGGGATCCACCAAGTCTGAATCTGAAGCTCCCATAATTCTCAGATTGGTGTTCACAGGTGTAGACATGGACTTGCTATCCATCATTTTGAATCTCTTTAGTATCTCAACTGCATACTTCCCATGTCCAAGGAAGATCTCGCCTGGCTATTGCCACACCTTTAATCCCAAGAAGTAATGTATCAATCCAATGTATTTCATCTCGAACTACGAAGCCAAATCCTTCTTGCATTTGGTAATGATTTCCTCATTGCCTATGAGGAATAGATCATGAACCTATAATACCAATATAAGTAAACTCTTACCAACATGTAAGAGATATGTGTTGGGGTCTGCTTCACTCTTAGTGAATCTCAATCTCTACAAATACTTGTCAATCCTTGAGTACCATGCTCGAGGTTTCTCTATGTACACCTCCTCATCAATTACACCATTGAGGAAAGTTGTATTCACATTCATTTGATGAATATTCCATCCCATGACTGAAGAAAGAGAAATAACCATCCTGATAAAATTATACCTGGTCATTGGAGCAAAAGTCTCCTCGTAGTCTACTCCATCTTTTTGGGAGAACCCTCTTGTTATGAACCTTGCCTTATAATTCTCGATACTTCCATATGCAATATGCTTGATATTGTAGATCCATTTAGAAGTTACTACCAAATTCCCTTTTTGTCTCAGAACTATATCCCATACGTCATTCTTCATGATGAAACGATACTCATCCATCATGGAATCCTTCCAAACCTACTAGCCTACCGCTTCCTTAAAATTGGAAGGATCAGAATCAATAATGTTACTTATAAGAGCCACTTATGAGCCAAATCTCTCTAGTGGTCTTCTCTCTCTGCAAGTTTCTCTAGGGTATGTATGTCTCTCGACAACCTTTAGGGTATCTCAAATCCCTTTAGGTATCATGTCCTCAATACTAGGAGGATCTACTAGATTCTCCTCCTCTAACTCCTCCTCATGATCTAAGGGTCACTCCCCTGTATTGAATGGGATTATACTCTCCTCAACCTTTGGAGCCTCTTTCTCCTCACCGCTTGTTGGGATCTCTTGAGACCTCCTGAAATCCAAATCCTCTTCAAATATGACATCCCAACTAACCTCAACATATCGTTGTCCTAGAGTGTATATTTGGTAGACCTTCGAAGTCTCGTTGTATCCCACAAACATACCCTTCCTACTAGAAGGTTCTAACTTCATCCTCTTCTCCTTAAGAACATGGATATATATTGGATAACCAAATATCCTCAAATGACCTATCTTTGGTCTCACTCCTATGAATTCATCCTCAGGAGTCTTGTCCTCCAAGATCCTATGAGGACTCCTATTCTGAACATAAAATGTCATGTTGAATGCTTCTGCCTAGAAATATAAGGGTAGATCTTGGTAATGAAACGTTTCCCTAGTGGCCTCAAGTATGGTCTGGTTCTTCCTCTCAAAAACCCTACTCTGATGAGGGTTGTAAGGTACTAAATTCTCCCCCTTAATCATTGCTTTCTTACAAAAAATCATGAATTTATTGGAGGTATACTCGCCCTCATTGTTTGACCTCGGGACCTTGATCCTCTTCCCTATCTGATTTTCCATCAGAGCCTTGAATTCCTTGAATCGACTGAAGTATTAATCCTTGGTATTCATGAAGTAGATCTACATCCTCCTGGAATAATCATCAATGAAAATCACATAATTTCGACGACTACCCATAGATGGAATTGACATTGGTCCACTCACATCTGAATGTACCAATTCCAAGATCCTCTTAGATCTATTATCACTGCTTTGAAAATTATCCTTGACATTCCTTCTAAGTGCACAACCTCTACATACTCCTTGATGCTCAGTTCCAAACTTTGGGAGACATGTGACCATCTTTCTTAATACTGGTAGAGATTGGTGATACAAATGTCCCAATATCCTATGTCAAAGTTTGCACGGGTTATCATTTTCATGCACCAGGACTTGATCTTGTTGGGTTGTTATATTATTTGCAGTGAAATTCTAGTTAAGGTGGATCAACTGAAATTCGAAGTCGAAGGAATCAACAACAAGATGAAGGTTGAGGTGGTTCGAATTGGTAAATTTGAAGACATAGATATCGACAACAAGTCAAAGGTCGAGGTGGATTGACTAGGTAAAGTCGAAGTCGAAGATATCGAAAACAAGTTGAAGGTTGAGGTGGTTTTACCGGGTAAATTTGAATTCGAATATATCGACAAAAGATCAAAGAGGTCAATCAACAATAGGTCGACAGGTGGGTACGTGGAAACCAACTGAAGAATGAATGAAGGTCGTATGGTATTTGACTGTAACAGAATCCTGAGATTCACGGGATTTGTAGCCAATTATATACATGGATTTGTAACCATTTTTTTGGCTCCTTTTCTCTATGGTTTTCCTACTATAAATACTATAAAGAAGGTGTGTTGTAATGCTGCTAATTTCTAATCAATAATAGTAGAGGTTGTTGGTCATGCAAATGCAAGACAAATTTGCTACAGGGTTGTTCTTGTGTAAAGAAAGAAGGTATGATATCTATTGTGTCTTAGATGTAGACCATAGTTAGGCATGTAGCCTTTTATTATGAATGAATAAGACAACAAGAGAGCAGAACGCTCAAGGAATGTTAGTTTTCTCGTTTGGGTTTCCAGGGTAAAATATTTGTGTACTGTGTGTTTTCTTTGTCATTTACTTTCTTGATTAAATCTTTCTTTCTCTCTTCTTCTAGGTTTAGTGTGGAACTTCTCCTCATTTCATAACATGTGGTATCATAGCTTGGTTTAACAAAGTTGGATTTGAGCTAAACCCTAGTAGGCTCGGTAAGATTCATAAGTAAAAAATATTTAAAGAGTGTGTTAAAGAATGGTGAGCAGCTCGAGAATAGAGATAAAAAAATTCAATGGCCATGATTTTGAGCTTTGGAAGATTAAAGTTGAAGATCTCCTTGTAGATAGAGAAAAATGGGAAATAGTCGTCCAGGTACCATTCCAATAGGTATGTCGACGGAATAATGGGAAAAAATCGAGAGAAGGGCAAGGAGTATGATTCGACATTATCTTGCAAATTCGGTACTACTGAATGTCTCAGGTGAAGATTCGGCCAAGAAACTATCGAAAAAGTTGGGAAGCTTGTACCAGTCGAAATCCTTGGTAAATAAGTTGTTTCTCAGAAAGAAAATATATCTTCTAAGGATGAGTGAAGGAAATTTGGTGACTGAGCATTTAAATGTGTTTAATACCATTATAAGCCAACTATTTTTTGTGGATATTAAAATCATTAAGGAGTAGAAATGCGTTATCCTATTATGTTATTTTCCATACTCTTGGAATATCTTAGTTGTGGCTATAGGGAGTAATACAACCACAATAGCACTAGAAGATGTGGTTTCATATCTACTTTCAAAGGAAATGAGAAGGAAGAACATGAAAGGATCGACCAAAGATGAATTAGTAGTGAGAGGTCGATCGATTGACAGAGATAAAGGCAAATATTATAGTAGAAATTCTAAGTCAAAGGATAGATCTAAATCCCTTTTTCAGTCGATGAGAAGATGTTGGAAATGCGGTAAATTTGGGAATTACAAAAGGGTCTACAAGTTGGAGGAAATGGAAGTCAATACAAGATCCAACTAGAAGCAATCGACTGAGAGAAAAATGACTCCAGATAAGGGAGGTGATGTGTACCTGGCATCGACCAGTACACAATTAAATCAAGATGTTTGGTTGATCGAATCAGGAGCATCCTATCATATGAAACCACATAAATAATGGTTATGAGAATATGAACAATATGAAGGAGGAGATGTGTTCTCAGGGGACGACTCGACAACCAAAATTTTCGAACGAGGAAGAGCTCAAATGATATTATATGATGGAAGGAGTAGACACCTTCTAGATGTGCTACACATTCTGGGTTTGGAAAGAAACCAAATATTTGTCAGCAAGATGACTGATGCATGGGTGCACACTCTATTTTAGAAGGATATGTGCAATATGGTCAGAGGTGTGATGGTCTTAATTAAATGAGTTCAGATTGGAACCCTATACAAGTTATTATGGAATGTCGACTCAACTAGATGCAACAACATCGTTGTTCCTGAAGTTGACTCGACTCGACTCGACTTGGGTTGAGTCAATTCAAACCGACTCAACAAGTCATCGTAAGTCAAGTTGACCATGCTATGGGATGAGAAGATGGTACATATTGGAGAAAAAGGACTTCAAGCTATGCTTAACAAAGGTATGGTCAGAGATTTCCCTAAAAACAATTTAGAAGTTGACTTTTGTGAACATTGCATATATGGAAAACAAATTTAGGTGAGGTTCCCATTTGGAGCGACAAGGGAAAAGGGGATTCTAGATTTGGTTCATAGTGATGTGTTTGTTCATGTTTCAGTTCCTTCACTTGGTGGATTCTTATATTATGTCTCCTTCATAGATGATTCTTCTAGGAATAAATGGATATATTTCCTGATAAATAAAGCATAGGTTTTCAAGAAATTCGAAGAGTTTAAATCTCTTGTAGAAAACTAGATAGATAAGAAGATTAAGGTGTTGAGAACTAACAATGGTGGTGAATTATGTGGAGAATAATTTGATTAGTTCTACAATAATTTTGGAATAGCACGCCAAAATAAAACACCATATACCCCACAACAAAATGGGGTTGCTGAGAGAATGAATTGAACATTGATGGACAAGGAAAGGAGCATGCTCAGTGGTGTTGGGCTCACTCAGATGCAGTCGACACTGTAAAATATTTATTGAATATGTCTCATTCATCAGCTCTAGTCGACATGACTCCACGTAAGGTATGGTTTGGTAAGAAACCTTTGGTTTCACATATCAAAGTATTTGGTTGTGATGTATTTGTGCATGTTCCCAAGGAAAAGAAGAGCAAGCTAGATAAGAAGGAATTCAAGTGTATTTTCATTGGATACAAAGAAGAAATGAAAGGATAGAAGCTATGGGATCCTGCATCAAGGAAAATGATGTACATTCAAGATGTGGTCTTCAGAGAAGGAAGTCTGAGCCTAAAGAAATTGTTCAAACATAGAATAATCTAGAGAAGGTGTGGTTTGAACTAAGGAACGAAGAAGATGATTCAGATGAGTCGAATGAATCAAAAGAAGAGGTGGAACAACTGACCCTGATTGTAAGGAGGTCAGAACGAGTAAGAAAACTAGTCAAAAAGTATATTTCCCTCAACTTTCATTCCACATTTGTGGTAACTTCCACCGACAATGAGCCCAAGTCGATCAGGTAGGCAGTCGACTCAGCAAAGGGAAAACTCTGGAAGGGAAGAATGGTTGAAGAGATGGAATCCTTGTATAAGAATGAGATGTGGGACGTAGTCAAATTACTTAGTGGGATAAATCATGTCGATAGAAAATGGGCTTTCAAGAAGAATATGAACACAACAAGTCAAGTCGATAAGTTCAAATCTCGAATGGTAGCAAAAGGATATTCCCAAGTCGAAGGAGTCGAATTCGATGAGATTTTTTCCTATGTTGGAAAATTAACTTCCATTAGAGTACTAATGTCTCTGGTTGTAGCATTTGATATGGAAATAGAACATATGGATGTAAAGACAATGTTCCTACATGGGTATCTGGAAGAAGAAATCTACATGAAACATCTTGAAGGATTTGTAGTAAAGGTCAAGAAATATTTGGTGTGCAAACAAAGATCTCTTTATGGTCTAAATAAATCACCAAGGATGTGGTACCAAAATTTCAACACATACATCTTTATTTTGGGGTTTGTGAGAAGCAAGGTTGATCACTGCATATATTCCAAAGAAGAATATGGGCATTTCATATATGTATCTTTCTATGTCGATGACATGTTGCTAATTGGAAACAACATGAACACAATAAAGGAGGTGAAGAAGAAGCTATCCTCCAAGTTCGACATGAAATATCTCGATGCAACAAACTTCATTATGGGAATGGATATCAAGAGAGATCGAGCAGGTAGAAAGATCTATTTGAACCGGAAGAAGAATATTGAAACAATCTCGAAACATTTCAACATGCAGGATTGCAAACCTATGAAGGTGCCAATTCCTATGGGAGAAAGGCTAAATGTTGAACAGTGTCCAAGGACATAGGAGGAAATAGAGAACATGACATGTGTTCCTTATGCAAGTGTTGTTGGTAGTCTAATGTATGCAATGGTATACACTTGACCAGACATTGCCCATGCAGTGGGAGTGTTGAGTAGATACATGTCAACAACTAGGAAGGATCACTAGATAGCTACCAAGAGAGTATTCATGTATTTGTGTGGGACAAAAGATTATGATATATGCTATCAAGGAAAATCTAAAGATGATAGTGAATTAAATGTACATGGATTTGCCGACACTGACTGGGATGGAAATATGGATCAACGAAGGTCAACCAATGGATATGTGTTTAAGATGTTCGATGGAGCAATCAATTGGATGAGTAAGTGACATGCATTCATAGCCTTATCAACAATAGAAGCTGAATAAAGGGTATTGACTCATGGAAGTAAATAAGTAGTATGGCTATAAATGTTCATAAATTGGGTTTGAGCAGAGAGATATGAAGATAATTTGCGACAGTCAAAGTGCAATATTTATGGCAAAGAACCCAACTTATCATTCTAAGACTAAGCACATTGATGTACAATACTATTTCGTGAGAGACATGGTGGAAAGCAACAAGGTGTTGCTGGAGAAAGTAGACACGTTGGAAAACATAGAAGACTCTTTAACTAAGTTTGTGAGTGTTGTGAAGTTCTCTTGGTGCATAGAGGCAATCGGTATTATTTCCTTGGGTCTGTGAATGAGAGTTCAAAGATCTCCCTGTTTCAACAAAGAAAACAACAAGTGGGAGAATGTTGGGGTTTTATATTATTTGCAGTGAAAGTCTAGTTGATGTGGATCAATTGAAATTCGAAGTCGAAGGAATAGACAACAAGAAAAAATTCGAGGTGGTTCGACTGGGTAAAGTTGAATTTGAAGATATTGAAAACAAGTTGAAGGCGAGGTTCTTTGATCGGGTAAAGTCAAAGTCGAAGATATCGACAGCAAGTCGAAGGTCGAGGTAGTTTGACTGGGTAAAGTCAAAGTTGAATATATCGACAAAAGGTCGAAGAGGTTAACTGAAAAGAGGTCGATAGGGTGGCGTGTGGCAACCAACTGAAGACCGAATGAAGGTCGACTTGTAATCGACTGGTAATCCAACTTGGTAGTCGATTGTAACAAAATCCCGAGATTCATGGGATTTGTAAACAATGATCTGCATGGATCTGTAACTCTTTTTTGGTTTCCTTTTCTCTAGAGTTTTTCCTACTATAAATCCTATCAATAAGGCATGTTGTAATGCTACTAATTGGTAATCAATGATCATAGAGGCTGTTATTCATGAAAATTTAATATGAATTGGCTACTTGGTTGTTCGTATGTAAAGCAAGAAGGTATTATGTTGATTATGTCTTAGGTGTATACCAAGGTTAGGCATGTAACAATTTATTCTGAATGAATAAGACAACAAGAGAGAATAAAGGTCAAGGAATGTTCGTTTTCCCATTTTGGTTTCCAAGGTAAAACATCTGCGTATTGTGTGTTTGCTTTGTCATTTACTTTCTTGATTAAATCTTTCTTCTTCTCTTATGTTAGGTTTAGTGTGAAAGTGTTCCTCATTTTCTAACAGATTTGGATGACCTATTATCTTGTAAAGACTACCATCACGAGTTCCAATGACTTCTATTGAATCAAGACTCAAAATATTTTTCTTGGAAATAACCTTTCCATCAATGAATACCACTACATACCCTTTGTCCTCCTGTTGGGTATATGTTATATTCTTTGCATGTGTGTGTGGGGGCGTGTCAAGTTTGAAAACTGTGTCTGATGATCCCTCTAGTAGTTCTCTTTGTGTCGTGTGCGTCGGGAACTTCCTAGGGGGGTCCCAGGGGGGGGCAGGTATGGCCCCCCTGGTTATGCGCAGCGCCCCAAAATTATTTTCTTTGGGTAGTTTTTGCTATTTTTGGCGGTTTTCTAAATTAATCTCGGATTAAGGGATTAGGGTTTTGGTATCTATGGAATACCTAAAAACATTGTATATATATTGTATGGTGAATGGTGAAATTAGATATAATGAATATAAGAAAGGTTTTCTCGATTGAGGGTTTCCGGTATAAATCTTTGTGTACTGTGTGAATGAGCCATTGATTAATTTATGTTTTTCTTAAGAATCTATATGCATTTTTTTACTTCACAGGTTTAAAACTTACATGTGGTATCAGAGATCGTTTTTGGCTTCAGAGGGACGCCTTTGTTGTTGAGGGTTTGGCTCGATCTTGATAGATCAAGTTTATCGTGGGTCTGTGATAAACCTGGGTTTAGTGGGATCTTTTGCAGTGGATATTTGAGTGTAGAAAGAGGAATGGCGAGCTCTTCTAGAATCGATATAGAGAAATTCAATGGTAAAAACTTTGAGCTATGGAAGCTCAATATGGAGGACCTTCTTGTAGACAAAGAATAATGGATTGTTGTGGATCCTGGTACACAACCTACTGGTACACCCTCAACTAGCACATAGGCTACTGGTACACAACCTACTAGTACACAAACTACTAGTACACCACCTACTGGTATGTCGAAGGAAGATTGGGAGAAGTTGGACAGAAAAGCAAGGAGTACTATTCGACTCTATTTGGTAGATTATGTGTTGTTGAATGTCTCAGGAGAATCTACAGCCAAGGAACTATTGGATAAGTTGGGGAATTTCTATCAATCAAAGTCCCTGGTAAACAAGTTGTTTCTTCGAAAGAATTTGTATCATCTTAGGATGGAAGATGGAGATTCTGTGACAGAACATCTAAATGCCTTTAATAATATGGTAAGTCAACTTGTCTCTGTCAATATTATGATTGTGGAAGAAGATAAGTGTATTACTTTGTTATGTTCTTTGTCAGACTCTTGGGATAATCTGGTTGTAGCAATAGATAGTACCACTCAATCTACATTGAAGTATGAGGATGTAGTTGCATCCTTGTTATCTAAAGAGATGAAGTGGAAAAGCATGGATGGTCATAGCACATATACTTTATTTGTAAGAGGTTGTACCCAAGACAGGAATCCTGGTAAGTCTTCACGGGGGAGACCTAAATATACAGGTAGATCTAAGTCTCCAGAAAAATCTTTGAGGAAATGCTGGAAGTGTGGTAAAACAGGGCATTATAAGAAAGATTGCAAGTCTAAGAAGATTGATAAACCAAAGGGGATTGATAGTACATCTTCCACAGAGGCGAAAACCTCCACTAAATAAGGAGGTGATGTTTACCTAGCATCTATAGGTACACAGGCACATCGTGATGTATGGTTGATCGACTTAGGTGCGTCATACCATATGACCCCTCATGGGGAGTGGTTCTCTGAATATGAAAAATACGATGGTGGTGATGTATTCCTAGGAGATGACTTGAAAGACAAAATCATGGGACGTGGAAGGGTTAAGTTGGGACGTGGAAGGGTTAAGTTGTTGCTAAAAGATGGAAGGATTAGAGCTCTCCCTGGGGTTCTTCACATTCCAAAACTAGCCAGGAGCCTAATATATGTAAGCAAGTTGGATGATGTAGGAGTGAATACTGTATTTGGAAAGAACACTTGCAAGATGGTACGAGGAGCAATGGTGTTGATGGGGGGAGTTCGGTGTGGGACTTTGTACAAGTTATTGGGAATCACTTATACTAATGGGTGTGACATTTATGTTATCCTTGAGCAGATAAATGAAGCAGACAAGACCAATATTGTCCCAGAAAAGAAGACCATGTTGTGGCATCAAAGACTGGGAAATATTGGAGAAAAGGGCCTTCGAACACTACACGGTAAAGGTATGGTTGAAGGTATGTCTAATTTTACTCTGGATTTGATTTCTGTGAACATTGCATATATGGTTAACAAAATCGAGTAAGATTCCCATCTGGTGCTACAAGAGCAAAGGGGATCTTAGAGTTGATACACAGTGATTTGTTTGGACCTGTTCTTGTTCCATCCCTAGGTAAATCTGTGTATTATGTTTCATTCATAGATGATTTCTCAAGGAACACATGGATTTATTTTTTTAGAAACAAATCTGAGGTATTTGATAAATTTAAAGAGTTTAAGGCCCTGGTAGAAAATCAGACAAAAAATAAAATAAACGTATTGAGAATAGATAATGGTGGAGAATTCTGCGGAAATGAATTCGAAGAATTCTGTAAGAAGTGTGGTATAGCAAGGCAGAAGACTACTCCATACACTCCTCAGCAGAATGGAGTTGCAAAAAGGATGAATAAGAAACTGATGGAAAAAGAAAGGAGAATGCTCAGCGGTGCCAAGTTAGGACAAGAATTATGGGCAGAGGCAGTGAGTACAGCATGCACCCTGGTCAATCGATCCCCTTCATCAACGTTGGATGATAAAACTCCACATGAGGTATGGACTAAAAAGAAACCTTCTCTTCAACATCTTATAGTGTTTGGTTGTGATGCTTATGTACATATTCCAAAGAAAAAGTAGGAGTAAGCTAGATAATAAAGCTAAAAAGTGTATCTTTATTGGTTATAAAGATGGTGGGAAAGGTTATAAGCTTTGGAACCCAGAAACTAAGAAGACTGTTTACAGTCAATATGTTGTTTTTAGAGAGGTAAAATATGTTTCCAAATAGGAATTCCTACCAAGGAAAGAAGAACCTGAGAAAATAGAGCTTGAGTTGGATGATGCAAAATCTGAATCATCTGAAGAAGATGAAGCAGAAGAAGAACCTCGTACTCCAGCATTGAGGAGATTAGGGAGAGAAAGAAGGAAAAAAGAAAGGTATAGTCCACCTGATTTCCGTTCCAATTTTGCTTTATCTATTACTGATGATGATCCCATAATTGTCAGGGAAGCAGTAAATTCAGAGGATAGTAAACTATGGAAGAAGGCCATGGTTGAAGAAATGGATGCCTTGGATAAGAATGAGGCATGGGATATAGTTGATTTTCCAGCTGGAAGAAAATATGTTGGTAGAAAATGGTTGTTTAAGAAGAAGTTTAATGCAGAAGGTAAAGTGGAGAAATACAAAGCTCAGTTAGTAGCAAAAGGTTATTCCTAGGTAGAGGGAATCGACTTTGGTGAGATTTTTTCTCCTATTGCTAAGTTAACTTCTATTAGATTTATTTTATCTATTGTTGTTGCTTTTGATCTTGAAGTGGAACAGATGGATGTGAAGACAACATTCTTGCATGGGGATCTTGAAGAAGAAATCTACATGAAGCAACCAAAAGGATTTGTAGTGAAGGGAAAGAAAGAGTTGGTCTGTAAGTTAAAGAAGTCACTATATGGTCTGAAGCAATCACCTAGGATGTGGTACCAAAAGTTTGACACATACATCCTTGGATTGGGATTTATGAGAAGCAGGGTTGATCACTTTGTATATTCCAAGCAGTTTGGTAATCACTTCATTTATGTAGTGTTGTATGTTGATGACATGTTGTTGGTAGGAAATAACATGGATGTTATCAAGGAGGTGAAATCGCAGCTATCTTCCAAATTTGACATGAAGGATCTCGGTGTTGCTAACTTCATTATGGGAATGGAAATTAAAAAAGATCATGATAACATGAAACTCTGGTTGAATCAGAGAAAATATGTTGAGATGATATTACAGAGGTTTAATATGCATAGAAGTAAACCGATCAAGGTTCCTATTCCTATAGGTGTAAAGTTATCTGCAGATCAGTGTCCCAAGACATAGGAAGAAGAAGAGGACATGTCCCATGTTCCATATGCCAGTGCAGTTGGAAGTTTGATGTATGCAATGGTCTATACTAGATCGGACATTGCACATGCAATGGGAGTTTTGAGTAGGTATATGTCAAAACCAAGGAAGGAGCATTAGACATCCGTAAAGAGGGTCTTCAGGTATTTGTGTGGCACTGCCAATTATGGATTGTGCTACCAAGGAAGACCAGGATTGGATAGAGTGGTAGACATACATGGCTTTGTTGATGTAGACTGGGCTCGAGATATGGATCACATAAGATCTACAAGTGGGTATGTGTTTAACTTATTTGGAGGAGAAATCAGTTGGATGAGAAAAAGACAGGTTGTAGTGGCACTCTCAACTACGAAAGCTGAATACATGGTAGCCACTCATGCAAGCAAGGAAGTAGTATGGTTACAGAKATTGTGTTCAGGTATTAGGTTGGTACAACAAGTAGTGATATTATATTGTGACAGTCAGAGTGCAATATTCCTGGAAAAGATCCCAGCTTATCATTCAAAGACAAAGCATATTGATGTTCAGTATCACTTTGTGAGAGACATGGTTGAGGAAAAGAAGGTGTTGCTGGAAAAGGTTGACACTTTGAAGAATGTTGCAGATTTATTGACAAAGTTTGTGAGCACAAAAAAGTTCTCTTGGTGTAGAGTAACAATGGGCATTGTTGCCCTGGATTGTTGACTGTATAACCATGTGGACCCCTGGATGCAAAGAAAACAACAAGTGGGAGAATGTTGGGTATATGTTATATTCTTTGCATGTGTGTGTGGGGGTGTGTCAGGTTCGACAACTACGTCTGACAATCCCTCTAGTAGTGCTCTTTGTGTTGTTGTGTCAGGCGCTTCCTAGGGGGGGGGGCAGGTATGATCCCCACTGGTTATGCGCAGTGTTCGAAACCGGGCAGTAGCCTGGGGCAGTTCCCCAAAATTGTTTTTTTTGGGCGGTTTTTGTTATTTTTAGCGGATTTTGCTACTTTTAGCGGTTTTCTAAATTAATCCTGGATTAAAGGATTAGGGTTTGGGTATATACAGAATACCTAAAAACATTGTATATATATTTTATGGTGAATGGTGAAATTCGATATAATGAATATAAGAAAGGTTTTCCCGGTTGAGGGTTTCTGGTATAAATCTATGTGTACTATGTGAATGAGCCATTGATTAATTTTTGTTTTTCTTAAGAATCTATATGCATTGCTTTACTTCGTAGGTTTAAAACTTACACCTCCATGGTATATATAGAGAGTAGATTCCTCTTCAATCCATGTAGAAAGAATACTTCACTTATCTTGAGAGGATTCCCAGTCTTCAACTGAAATGAAGTTTTTCCAACTCTCTTGATTACATACTTGGCATTGCCTCCAAGTTGCACCTTCAATATTCCCTCTACAACCTGCATACATGTGAAAATTTATACGAATGCTTCGTACGACTTGCTCCACTTCATACAATATATTCCTTCTGTAGTTTCCTCTCTCTCCCACACATGCAGTGTTCTTTTCCTTGCCAAGAAAAAAATATAGAGAGTCCTCAACTCTAGGCCAGATTTTCCACACTAGAAGAATTTCCCTTTGTTGAAATCAACAAGCTTCCTAGCACAAGTGCAGACTCACTTATGTTAGCTCCATCATGTCTCCACACACTCTACATGATATCCATAATATGATACAATTATGTGTCACAATGGCCTCTCTCCTTTATATACAATCCTTGGGGGTCACCATAGAAGCCTCTCCACAATTCAATATCAAATTAGGCTTTCCTTGTGGGCGTGAAGCCCCAACACAAGCCCTCAAATCCCATCACCAAATCCATGAAGACTCCACTCAAATCCAAGGGGGTTTTCACCAAACCGAAAGGATAATATGGTGTCAATGAATATTCCCACATGCCCACATGCCTGACACCTTAACCTCTTGTGGGAATACCTTCTAAAGCTACAAAATCAACACCTCCAAGATCCATGAGTGAGGATGTCCACCTTTTGATCACCATTCGTAAATTGGATATAGCACTTCCTACTCTTTTGCATAGGCCCATCCTCCTAAAATTTCCCCCATGAACAAATAATAACACCTCTATTGACAATTCCTATTGTTGCACTACCACCAAAAACCCTACCCACATCAACTCTCATCATGCTTCATGTCACGTCCCTGCAACGTGCCTTACGTTTGTGAACCTCTTGAGGGCATGCAGAACTGCGATGTTTCTCACTTGGCTACTTGGAAACACCAAGGTTACTTCATCCAGACTATGCATCTTCATCTAGAGCATACCCATACTATGTTCTAGGATACCGACGAGTCACACTCCTACTCTAGTGAAACTCTTGTATACTTAGAGAAATTTGTTAACTGCTTTAACACTTAGTCATTTTTAAGCATGCATCCACGAACATGAGAGGCAAAGAGAAAAACAATGGAACACATGAATTAAAAACATAGATATAGTGCGAGCGACATGAATCGTGCCTAACCCCTGGCTAAGTCTTTGTTATTGCAGAATAGTTACAACATGAGCACTATCGACTCGATTTACAAGAGGGAAGAGTCAAATGACTCACCTCACCTCACAAAGACACTCATACATAGATATTTCACGAAGACTCTCTATTACAACCATCTCTGATACCATTTGCAGTGCACCTCAAAAGTTCCCTCAACCACACAAGTTCCATCTCTCAGTTTCCGCAAACTCTACATCTTCATTTCCATAGACCTCATAAATTTCAGTTCTGCCTCACACATGCTTCCACAAACCTGTGTTTCCAGACTTAGCCAAAATCTGCCCAAGAGAAATTTAGCCAAATCTTCCCATCAAAAACTCCTCCTCAAGGCAGTACAAGTCCTCCTAGATTGGAGTGACTTGGTTCCTTGAGGGAGATCTTCCACTTTGTCTACCTCAGAATCATAGAGATCTCCTTGTCTCCAAGCTCTTACGAAATATTTTTTCCTTGGTTGTGCTCTCTTGTTCCCTTATACACTCTCCAAAGGTCACCATCATGAATCATCAAGTCCTTTGGGGGTGTTTCACCCCTTCGTGAATCCATGTCCAAACGAATTGTCGCACCCCTTCGTGGTTCTGGTCACCCAAGAGAACCCAAGTTCTCTTAATCATCATGTCCCTCGGGATCTACATGACCAACCTTGGTGCGCCCAACATGCTGACATGCCCCATATGTTGAACCAACACATCCTCTTGGGTGCGTACACCCTTTAGATGAGTCAAGATAACTTTCCTGAGTGTGTCCCCCATGCCTTAGCCAATTTTCCCTTTGTCAATAGAGTTCCCAAGTCTTTCCCTCAACTCTTCATCAAATCGTCCATGGTTTGAATTTTGTTGCAAGGAACCTTGGGTGGAGTCGTCCCTTGGCACGTTGCATGCCCAAGGAACCCCAACTCCCAACTATATGAAGATGTTTGTCTCTTCATTCTTACCAATCATCCTGCCTGCCCGATTTTGGACTTGTTAACCCCTATATTTTCACCCTTGAAAATATTGAGGATTAAGAGCCAGCATGCATTATTTTGGCTGGCATTATGAGATTCTCTCAGAGTTTAGCACTCGTGTTAAGAAAGAGGTTGGTTCCCGTCATAGGCAGGTATATGATCGATACATGGTTGTTTGGTTCAGTGTTAGAGTTGACTTAGTTTCCTACGTATTTGAGAGAGATGTATACATACAACATGTATTTCTATTTTTTAGGAGACACGGTTTGAGTGGATCTCTTGACAATTTGGAGTAGTTCTAAGCATACAATATGAGTCCTTGCAAGATTCTAGGCTCGATGACACTTTTTCAGGAGACATGCAAGACCTTTCTATTTTTAGCAGGTTTTTCTCCAGGCCTCGGATTCAGATTCTGAGCATTTAGTATTGGTCCTTGGGACATCCAGAGCCTTTTGGATCTTTTCCAGGATGATGTGGCACATTTTACTATTTTTAGCAGGTTGAGAACTAGGGCTTGCATGTCAGTTCTGATCACATATTCAGATTCCTTGCAGAAAGACGAGATCAATGACTATAAAGTCAATGGAATTCAGATGACTTCCTATTTTTAGAAAGTGACATGTGGCGGTGTTCTCCTAGTCATCCTAGGTGATTTGGGCAGTTTTCTAAAATTTAGGAATTGTATTCTATTTTTAGAAATGTCTATATTTAGCAAGTACAATCATCGTCCACGTAGTGCCAAGTGGCATCCACAAAGATCGACCTAAGCAAGGGCACATATTTCCAATATTTGAGCATGTAATAAATAATAATTAATTGAGAAGGGGGGAGGCTGCATAAATGAGCATAAATTTAGCCGTATATTCCTTTGTATAATCACCCCTCCACTTATCATGCGTCAACTCCATAAATTCTCCTTCAATTGAGTTTAAACTGTATTTTCCTAAAAATTAGGAGATTCCCTCAAATTTAGGGTGAATTTGACTTGGCCACTCTCATGCACTCATGCGCACTAAATTTTTCCTAACTCGCTCTTAAACCTTTGCATGTGCCACTTAACTTTCACTCCTAAACATGCTACTTCGCTTCACTCACACTCAATATTTTCATCTACTCTCATGCACCTATATCTCTCATTAAATTCTCACATACACTCACTCATCTCACACTCTTCACATACCTCTCTCTCTCATGCAGTTAGAATCCAATTTTAACCAATCATACATCCTCTCTAAATCCTTAGGGTTTGCACCCTCACTAGCTATATATTGGATGTTTTTCATTGGTTATTTTGTCGGATCATTGTAGTAGCAACATAGTGTCTCTCTCATTCTCTTATATTGTTCTCTAGTCTAGTGGCTCCTCTTTGAACAAAGTGTTCATTTTACTGGTTGTAGGCTTTCCAAGTGTGGCGCAAACAATCCTCTTGTAAGCTTCATCAATAAAGAAGTGTGTTTTTGTCTTCAAACCTCTTTCTTGGCGGTATTATGGTAAATTTATGATCTAATATGTCACTTTATGAACTGTTCATTATGATTAATTTTGATCTTTTTGAATATTGTTCCTCTTCTTTCCAGTATATTATCATTGTGCTAACTCTGTAGGTTTCCTCCAAGCGTAGAAGATTTTTTTTTCTCATCATTTTGCATTTCTTTTACACATTCTCCCAGATGAACAACTTGTTGTTTTGTAGGCTTTATATGCATAAAAAAGACTTAAAGACAACAACAAGGTACTTCATTGTGCCTAGGGACTCCTCCCAGAGGCTAGCAAGCACTAGCCCAAACATAGAGGGGTTTGGTCAGTGACAATTCGGGCCCTACTCCTTTAATTAGCTAAGTTTTTACCATTGTTTTTACACATATCAGCTCGAAATTGGAGGGTAAAAATTTGTGCTAACAAATTGGCACTGTTGTCGAGGAATGCCAACCTTGGTAAATGAAAATCGGTGAGTTTTTTCTTTAATTGTTTTATTTTTTCTAACTCACCTGACGACTCCACAAGATACAAGGACGACTCCATAGGGGAAATTACACAAGAAGATCATTCATTTTCGATTCCCTCACAAGGTCTAGCTTCGAGCTTCAAGTAACTCTAACATATTTCTGGAACAAGACTATATTTTTCTAATGATGTATCATATGCGTCAAATGGAGATTGTATGCAAAAGTTACAACCTCGGGAAGTTGATGAACTGACTTACCCAAACAGGGCCCATGTGACTTTTGGCGCTTCATCTTCTAGGGTTAGGTTTTTGGATGTCTAGGGTTTTTTACATTCCCATTTATTGTAAAAAGGCATTCAAAGCCTCATTGTAATCTTCTTGCGAATGCGAGTAGCTGTCACATCTCTTCTCAGAGATAAGTTGTCACCATTCTAGTGAGTCTTTCACTCTTTATTTTACAGTCTCTGTACATTTCTTTCATTAATAGAAATCATGTATTACTGTATCTTCGTGTTTATGGTTGCATCTCTGATACATTTCTGTTATATTATTGGATATTCACGATATCTCTGTGCATTTCTTTATTATATCTCCGCTCTCATTCCGTGCCGAAAATAATCCAGATCAATTGATGGATGGGATTTGTTCCAAGAGAATTTTACTAAAAGATGGGTGAATAATCCAGACAATTCTTCCTTAATTAATGCTTTTACTGATATCAAATGGGGATGAAACTGTCATTGATTTTAATGCTCGTTTTTCTAAAAATTATTATAAATTTCCTATTACTATAAGGCCTAATGATGATTGTGCTTTGATTTTTTATCTTCAGGCATTTGATGGAATTTTGGGTATTTTTCTTAGGAGTAAGGAACCCCTAACTATGGAGGAGGCCCAGGTTGTTGCTAGTAAGTTGGAAAGAGATTTTATGGCAGCCTATGGCTTCATTCCGATCCATGACTTTCAACTACCGATTGTTAAAGCAGTGCAAGAAGTCTGTGTTATTGAATATGAACCACAACTTGCACCCTATCAAGTTCCTAGAGATGAATAGGATGGTTATAGCCCAATATTAGATGATCTTGAACTAATAGTTGCACCATTTGAGTCACATGTAGAGTTGCAAGAAGATGAAGGTGAATATTTGAATACTCAAGAGTGTTCATTGGTTACTCCCATTAGTGAAGACGAAAATTTTCAAGAGGAGGAACCTTAGGTTAACCATGTTGAGATCAATCAACAGAAGTTTTCATCCTTTCCTATCACAGTAGTTGTCCAGGAAAAGCTTGATCAAACACTATTACAACAGGAGGAGGAGCCACTTTTGGTTCAACCAGAAGATAATGTCCCTTTAACTTTGCCTACTATTTTGCATCCCAAGGTTGTTCTTCAGGATCTCGAGATTGATCAGAGCTTGGATATCAGAGTTCACCATGACCCAATTGAGCTCATAATGATGGAGGTATTTCAACAAGTAGATGCCAAGATTTTTAGTTCTCATGCATTCACACTTATTATTGTTGAAATATCGTGTTCTAAGTCCCAACCAACCTTCATCCAACTG
>ML782482.1:349645-366174 GCA_009831015.1 Picea engelmannii | reverse complement strand
TTCACACATAAGCATTTACAAGAAGAAGCACGAACTTAACGCATAAGTTTATTTTGCATATTTTAACACATGAAGCAAGGTCCTGTAAAGTTTTATTTTAATGAAGTAGGGGTGCTTGCATAGCATAGCAAGTCATCCTTCTATTTTCAGATCAGTTTTTCAAGTCACCTCAACAAAACTCAACATTTGTGATGAGTGTGGCCGACGTTCCTACACTCCTCAAACGTCCCAATGAACTGTCCAAAGCATTCCAAGTAGAACAAGTCACTTCAAATAACTTCCATTCCTTAGGCATGTCCAAACCAATAGTCTTCTAACTCCAACCAACAACCCATGCCATATGTTTGAGTCATCACACAATCATCCACAAGTCACCAAGGCATGATCTTCCTTATTTAATGTCCCATACCAAAGGAGAGCGAACACCACCCAAGTCACTTGGTCTGCGTTCTTCCCATTTAGGTTGACCGCCAACAATTCTTGGTCGACTTCCTTGTTGAATCCATTCATCTCTTGGAACAAACCTGCCTTACCCTCTTGCAAGCGTCCAAACTATCATCGCAACTGTCAAGTCATCACATGACCCAACAAATTTGGCTAAGGCACCAAGCACCAGGGCACCTCATCCATCCTCTCAACTCGACACATCCAAACCTCACTTCCTACTTCACCCCAGTGAACCTATCCAATGTGCCTCATCAAAGAGTTAGGTAGCTTCCCCAAGCCACCTCCATGGTTGCATCAAAATATTCCTAAGTCCACTACATGACTCATCCATGAAGGTCATCCCAAGCTCTTCTACATATTCACCCAACCAAGGCATCCCCAACTACTGTAGTAATTATTTGAATCTGTACCCCTTGATTCACCCTCAAGTCTGTTGGTTTTCACCGAGGAAACAAAATGCACTTGAACCACCAAGTCATCTGTCTTACCTTCAAAGAACTTGTTGCAACACTTGGAAAATGCTAGAACTCAAGCCAAACATACCTTTCCAACGACATCGTTTTTTGCAACCATGTTCTCAGCCGTTGTCTTGGACCTTCGCTTGCCCAAGCAACCGACTCTCTGCATGAACTCACCTCAACCATTGTCCACTGTGATACAATGATGAGTCCATCCATCCACTTCAAAAATTCATCCAAGTTCAAAAATTCTCATGCAACCAATCAAAATCATCTCCAATGCCTTGCCATCTCTTCACCTTGACCACTTCCACTTCAAGGTACCATGCACCCACCGCGCGACTTTCAAATCATACTGCTTCTAACCAACTATCGTAACTCTATGAAGAGCTACCTCATCTGAAGGCTATGATCTCATCCAACAACCCAACTCATCTCAATTGTTGTTCTTAGTGATGCATGACACGAAGACAACATGATGGAAATGTGCCCAACCAACCTCCTATTGTAGAGTTGCTCTAGGTTGCTCAGGTCATCCAATGCACCCAAGTGCTTCACCTCATTGCAACCCAAAACTACTCCTCCTTCACGGTCACTTATGTGATCACCCTCTGTGTTTCTCTTATGTGATCACTTCTGTGGTTATCTCTATGAAAAGTCGTACACTGAATCCCACGTTCATTTACCTTTTCAGAGTGCTCAATTCTCCCAACGAAATATATGCTTGGTCTCTCTAAGGTGTGCACAACAAGTATGACACTGACTTTCATCACGAATAAAACCAACCAAGTCTTCCTTTTCAATCAAGTTTGTGACAAGTTATGTGATGAACTCTATGATGAGTTCTGCAATCACCCACCCTGTCCAAGTGCTTCATTTCACCATGAAATATGCTCTCAAACTGCACAAGGTGTGCACCCAAAGCAACCTCTTCATCGCACTGTCAACTGAACCTCTGTCATAAGTTTGATGCAAAATATGCGATGAACAAGTTCGTTGCACAGAACCTTTCACTAAGTATGCAAACATTCCCACTGAACTACCTTCACAACAAATTGCCTTCAAAGATTTATTTGATACCATCTGTCGTCGAGATAGTAGTGAAGAGCTTACTAACCCCTTCATCAAAATCTATGACGAATTCGCTCTGATATTGTTTGTCACATCCCCACAACGTTCCTTACATTTGTGCACCTCTTCTAGGAATATGACATTGCGATGTTCTCACTTGGATACTTGGAAACACCAAGGTTACTTCGTCCATATTACACCTCTTCACCTAGAGAATACCCATGCTCTGTTCTAGGCTACCGACGAGTCACACTCCTACTCTAGTGCAACTCTTGTATACTCAGAGACATTCCTTAACTGCTTTAACACTTAGTCATTTTTAACCATACATTCATGAACATGAGAAGCCAAGAGAACAACAATGGAACAAACGAAAGACAAACATAGATATAGTGCGAGCGGCATAAACTTTTCCTAACACTTGGTTAAGTCTTTGTTATTAAAGAAAAGTTACAACATGAGCACTATCAACTCAATTTACAACAATGCAGATTCAAATGATTCACCTCACCTTACCAAGACATTCATACATAGATCCATCACTAAGAATCTTCGTCGCAACCTTCTCCACTATCACCTACGATGCACCTCAAATGTTCCTTCAACTATAGATGGGTCATCTCTTCATTTCCATAGAATCTTCCTCTTCTTTTCCACGGACCTCACAGATTTCAGTTCTACCTCACAAATTCCTCCACTGACCTACATTTCCAAACTTAGCCAAAATATTCCCAATAGAAATTTTCCCATCTCTATCCGTTGAAACCTCCTCCTCAAGGTAGCACAAGTCCTCATAGAATGGAGCAACTTGGCTCCTTGAGGGAGCTCTTCCTCTTCGTCTGCCTCAAAATCGTAGAGCTCTCCTTATCTCCAAGTGCTTGCCAAAAAAAAATTCCTTAGTTGTGCACCCTTGTTCTCTTATAGGATTTCCAAAGGTCGCCATTGCAAATCATCGTTTCCTTTGGGGGTTTTGTTCCCCTTCATGAACCCATTTCAAAATGAATCGTTGCACCCTTTCGTGGACCCAGTCGCCCAAACGAACCCATGCGCTCTCAATCGTTGTGCCCCTTGGGATCGACGCGACCAACCTTGGAGTGCTCCTCATGCCGGTGCACCCCATCCGTCGAAATGACTTATCCTCTTGGGTGCACGTGCCCTTCAGGTGAGTCAAGTTGACTCTCCTAAGTGTGCCCCCCATGTTTTATCTAATTTTCCCTTCATCGATGGAGTGCTTGAGTCTTTCCCTCAAATCTTCATCAAACTATTCATCGTTTGGATTTCGTTGCAAGGCACCTTGGGTGGAGTCATCCCTTGGCACGTCGCGCGCCCAAGGAACCCCAACTCCCCACTATATGAAGATACACATCTCTTCGTTCTTACCGATAATCCTACCTTTCCAATTCAGACTGTGGTTGAAGTGTGTGTGCACGAGTTAAGCTCCCAAGGCCTTACACTTCCTCAAAAAGATCATGAATCTCAATTGAGCACAAATCTATATATACACATGTTTGTGTGTGTATTTGTGTGTGCATATGTACATATGCATACATACAAAGACACACATATATACATATATACAATGTACATTTGTATGTAAACATACATATATGTGTTAATGTGCATATAAATGTATGTGTATATGTATATGTATGTATTCATACATGTGTGTGTGTGTGTGTGCGTGTGTGCGCATTGACGAGTCATGAGTGAAAATGCATAATGAAGAGTTATATACCAAGTTATTATTATTATTATTATGTAATTTTATATTCATTACAAAGCAGTTCTAGGAATAATGTTGGGTATAATTGTGGAGGAAGGAAAATGAATGAGCATGTAGCTTGTGAAGGACTGAAGGAAAGCTAATCATCCTAGAGAAACGAAGAAGAGGGGCAACAATTTGTTGGGTAAAGTATAAGATCCCATAGATCTTGAGAAGAAGAAAAAGTGAAGAGGAATCCATATTCATTGTGGGCAAAGAAGACCAATTGCAACAAATTTACAAGTAACCAATAATTCATTTATGTCAAAGAGAACTTTATTGAGCTTGATGTGGTTGTTGTAAACCCAACTAAGACTCGGAATGGCATGTATCCTATGAGGAAGGGCCTATCCCTATGATTTTGTTTTGTAATTTTTGTAACAACACGAGCTCATTGTGGTTGCATGCATTTGTAAATTCCAATTCAAACATAATAAATAAACCCTTTGTTGTTATTTTTCTTTTGTTGTTGGTGCATGCATAAGTTTTTAATTAGTTCCATACTTTGTTTTTAGTTGTTCCCATTTCTTGTGGGAGTACCATGTCTATTTATATGAATCCTTAGAGAGATGAGTGTGGTGTTGTGTGGAAGAGTTGTAGAAGGAGATGAGGTAGGTGTTTGTTGTTCATCTCACACCATTTGGTATTAATGCAAGAAGGGTTCCTGCTAAATTACAACTCCAACAAAGAAAAAGGATTGGGTAGATGTTGTGGGAAAAAGAACTTCATTCAATATTGATGGGTAGAGTTGTAGGGAGAAAGGAAGAAAAACTCCAATAGATAGGTTGGGTAGACGTCATGAGAGATTTAGATAGTTGTTGTTGTGAAGTAAAAGTTCATACAATGAAAGGGAGGCATAGTCAAGTGGAAATTTGGAGATAGATATGGAATATGTGTGTTTTTTAAATGTTTTCCCCACATGAAAGGATGGAAAACTCCAACAATTGAGTTGGGTAGAGCTACAAATTTGAAAGGACAAACAACACAAAAGGGAAAATAGTTATTGACAAAGAGGAAGTCACTAGTAGAGGAGATAAATGTGGGCCTCACAGATAATGAGGTGAGAAAGTTGTAGAGGTCATGGAGGAGGTAGAGGCAATTAAACTAGTGAATACGAGGCTTAAGTTCAAGTCCATACCATATAAATTTGGAGTTGAGAAGGCCCTATAAGAGGAGGTGCAATGATTATTCAAATAAATTATAGCCTTGGAGAAGGCCCAAAAAGGAGACAAAAGGGAAGAAAGTTCCAAACACAAAAGCATGAAAACTTAGGATAAAGTTGTGAAGGATTTGCTACTTAAAGAGTAGTGAATTAAATAAGCCTTTGTTGTAGAAGATATAATAAATGAGAGAAGTCTACATGATGAAATGGAGAAGAGAAGAGATGAAGCCCATGCATCTCTTGGAATGCATGACCATTTTCATAAGGAAAGGATCCAATTAATGATTTTATACAACAATGGAAGAAGACCTCCAAGCAGCTAAGGATCAGGATGATGAATAAGATGGTGATGGTGTTGAGACCATCATTTGTGCATCTGATGAGGGAGGTCCATTAGAGGAGGTTCTTTGGGAAACCCAAATTTTATCTAATAGGTTGTTTGTTGATGATTTTGTAGGTAAAATATATGGGAGAAATCTTAAGGCTACAATTAAGGAGCATATTTTTGAGTTGGCAGTGATGCGAGAAGAAAGCTCCATGAAAAGAGAGGAGTTTGTTGATGAAGGGAAGAAAAATGTCCATGATAAGGTGCACAAGGAAGAAGTGGATAATGATGAATTTGTCCAAGCTAAAATTAAGATTATCAAGTTATCAACAATGAAGGGAATTATATTCCACGAGGATATTGAAAAGGATGAATAGGATGCATAGGTGACAAACATGGAAAGGGATAAAGAAGGAGGCTATGATGAAGTTGTCAAATTTGAGGCCAATTTGAAGTTAAATGATTTTGAGTGGAGGAGGAGAAAGAAGATGAAAAGGTCTATAAGGAATATGGACAAAGGAATGAAGAGAGGATTATTTGAAAGGACAAGCCAAAATCAAGGTAGGCAACCATAAGAGTTGTAGTGGTAATGGTGAAGCTACAAGAGAAGATGGAGCTTGAAGATAAAGGAGGGCATCATGATGGAGTGCCAAGGATCCTAAGCAACGAGAGAAAAGAGGAGAGAGAAGATGACGTGAACCAAATAAAATTAAATTTGGTTGAAGTGGAAGAGGATATATGCACTAAGGTGGAGACGGAAGAAGAGAATGAGGGCCATCTCATTGACAATATGCTATAAGAATATGAGGATGTAGAGGAAATAGAAACATTCAATATGCAAGAAGAATGATCATTGCATGTCATTGATTACATGTTAGAGGAGGAAATGAATAATGAATTTGTAGTTGTATGTGTGCAAGGAAGCTTGGAATTTCAACCAAGTAGTGAAGTGGAAGAAGCACTACCAAAATAGGTGCACATGGAATTTGCATATTCCTTGGAGGACTCTTGTGCTTTCATTGCAAAATCTTAGTTGCAAAGGGATGGAGTGGCTAAGGAAGTTCCACCAAAAGATGAATCGATGCTTCCCCTAAAGTGTGTTTTGGTTCTTTCATCATAGGTATTGAAGACATGTGCACTGCAACACATATTGAAGAAAATCCCATTGTTTTTGAGGTAGAGGTTTCCCATATAAGCATGATTTTGGACATGGAAGGAATTAATGGGGAAGAGTAAGGAATTTCAACAAAGATAAAGGTTGCAACAATGGAGAATATGGCCACAATTGCATAAATGAGGGTTACATCATGGGAAATTGCAGCCCTAGAAGAGGAAAGGGGCACTATGAAGAGTTGCATGTGCCTTGGAGCACACAGAAATAAAAAGACCGCCAACAATTGGTTAACTAGTAAATATCCATTAGTGAGAGTTGTGTTGATCGAGAAGATGAAGAGGACAATGAAAATGTTTCAACAAGGAAGAATGATGCACAATTTGTGCATCAAGAATTGAAGATAGAGCACATCAAGATGATGACCAATGAGTCTAATTTGTAGCATAGTGGGTTGATGGGGAAAGCACCAACAATGGAGGTGTATGTGTGAATTTTTATTTCCCTTAATGTTTATTATGTTTTCACTACGTGCACAGGAAACATGTGCAATGTTGCACAAGAGGGAGAAAAAGTCATACATGTGAATGAGCTTGTTGAGATTGAAGATGTCTAGGTAAGTGAGAAGTTGGATAAGGTAGAGCCAAAAATAGTTAAGGAAACTACAACCTTGATGAAATCTGCAATGATGGAGGTTGCAACCCTAGAAAAAGAGTATAGAGAAGAGGGCATGATGGTGTCCTTGTAGCCTCAATACTTAGTGATGTTGGGGAAACTGAGGGTAAATGCAAAAGAGGAACTAATGAGTGCAAAGGTGAAGGGGAAGAGCATAGTGAGACAATATACATAATTGGGTATAGAGTTGTACTACTCCATGAGATTCCCTATGGTAGCAGAGTTGGATATGGAGCCATCTTGCTCCATGACACGAATTATTGCAAACAAAGAACTTTGAAGTAATAGAAGAAGAATTCAAGTAGTGGTGTGGGAACCAATAAAGGTTCAAGGTGTGGAGATAAAGAAAGAAGAGAATGATGCACAATTTTTTATTGCATACATGCCAGGGTGGAATGATCATAGGGGGAGTGAACACCAAAGATTTGGTAGTCACTTGCAGCCTCAACATGAGATCATGATTTTCAATTTTATCTTGGTAGTATGGTGTAGGAGCATACTCTTGGGAGAGTCCATGGGCACGCATGTAGGAGGAAGAGATATGGGGAGAGTTGCATTCCTTAATTGTCATATCTCTCTTCCCAAATAGACCATTGGGAAACCTATGGATCTTTGGGAGGTAAGAATGAGGAAAATCTTAGAGAGAGCCTACAAAAACACTAATTGCTAGATCTCTCTCTCTCTAGATTAACCACAAATGTAGTAGTTAAGGGATAAAGCGTCAAGTAGAGGATAAGGTAATAAGGGAGGCCATGCTCCTTGAGCCTACACATCATGATTTTATGGTGAAATAAAGAAGAAGGACATGTGCTCCATAAAATCTCATCCATGTGAGTACTTCATGTTAGAAGTCAACACCCTTTATGATGTTTAATGAGTCCGTTGAACATTGCTTAGGTAGGTAGAAAGAGAAAAGGCCACAAAAAATAAGGAAGGGAAATTGTATCATTCATGAGGGTGCTCAAATGAAATTGAAGAGGAAGAGAAAGACATAGAGCACAAAAGGAAGAGGAAGGACAGAAGACGAAAGGATGAGAGAATGAACGAAAATGTAGAAGAGATGTGATAAAATTAGAAGAAGAGGGAAGAAGAGCAGGGAGAGACACTATGGGAGAAAAGATTTGATCCCATTGGAAATAATTTGGTTTTAGTAAAGGACACTTGGTAGAGCCATTTCTCAGGACGAAAGGAGTAGCTCCAACAACAATGTTGGGTAGAATTGCATATGAAAGTAAAAGAATGAGCTTGTAGCCTATGAAGGAGTGAAGGAAGGGAAATGAGCATGGAGAAGTGAATATGACGACTAACAGTTGGGTAAAGAAAAAGAGCCCATAGCCCTTGAAGAAGCAGCAAAATTGAAGACATATTCACATCCATTGTGAGAAAAAACACCAATTGTAGCAAATTTTCAAGTAACCAATATGCAACTATGCCAAAGATAAATCTTTTGAGCTTTGTGTGGTTGATGTAAACCCAACTGAGACTTAGATCATTGGTCATTATGTGAGGAAGGGTTTGGCCCTACTATGTTAAATGTGATAAATGTTGCAACAACAAGAACTCAAGCGTTGCATGCATTTGTAAATTTCAATGCTGAAGTTTAATAAAGAAACTTGTGTTGTTATTTACCTCTCATTGTTGGTGCATGCACATGTTTTTAATTGGTTCAATAAGTTGTTTTTACTTACTTTTGTTGCTTGTGGGAGTACCCTGCTCTCTTGTTTCGTGAATCCCTAAAGCGTTGAGTGCATGTTGTGTGGAAAAGTCGTAGTAGGTGGATAAGGTAAAGGTTTATGTTGTCAGCTTACACCATTCTAGGAAATCCTAATGCTTGAAAGGAAGTGTCTATGATCAGGGAGGCAATCCTAGTGCTTGGAAGGAAGTCTCCATGATTAGGTTAGCTAAGTTATTCAAATCAAGAGAAAGAAATGGTAAAATAATGTCACAATTGGCCTCCCTCAATGTAGCAATAGAACAAGAAGCTCCCTCTTCTAATTCTGGTCATAACTCAAGTTAAGAAGTCCCCTGACCTTGAAAAAATAAATGTTGGATGCAAGTCCTTTGTATCGAAATCTCACTTGATATCGATCACTACGATTGTGATGACCCACCCTGGTAATGCCAAAAGGCTTCCTACCAACAGCTAACACCTATTTCGTGGGGAATTAAAATTCTGGCGCTCTTCAGTCGAGATGTGGCGAATTAAAATTCTGGCGATATTAGCCGACTTGGTTGACGGGTGGACGGTTGCTTGCCTTCGCATCATGAATGTAGAGAAGGTTAATTATTGTTATGATGGTTTAGTTTGCTTTCAACTTCAAGTCTTTTAAGAAGGGAATCGAAGATCAAACTCTCCACTATATTTATCGTTCACAACCACCTGCAGACGTGGGTTGATAGAACCTGCATGCATGCGATGAGGAAGAAATAAAACAGAAACAGAAACGAATTACTCTTTTTGTGGAATTATCAGATCTTGGATTGAAGTCCGTTGGTATTGAATTTGCTGGATTGGTGGGAGCAAGCATGAAAAGTGGAAGGGAACGCCAGAAATTTGAGCGTTTAGTGCCATATAAGTGCGGGTGGGGATGTGTCATGCAGGCGGGCTGTTATGGAGGGAGTTCGCGGCCTGAAGTGGAGTCTAGCTCTGGTTCTTGTATTAATCATCGCCAGTTTTTCCATCTTCGATTCATATCATGTCAATCTTTTGTTATCATTTATTTCGCCACAATCTCAAACAAAATCGAATTACGGATTGCCTTCACCTGGTTCGTCCTCTGGATCACTACATGCCAGGCTAGAGGATCAAGATTCCCAGTACACTGCTGCCTCGCCCTTGGTCGATCAACCTGCTGTAGTTCCTCATAACAGAAGCTCTGTCAATGAGGTAATTCAAATTAATATCAGTGCTTTTACATATGTTTTGATTTAATAGAAAGTGAATTGAATTTATGTGGGGTATGACAGAAGCAGAATCAAGGAAGGGGTGGTATTTCCAAGGTGGAAATCGGCCTGAGACGCGCTCGGGCTGCCATAAGGAGAGCTTTTTTGCACAGTGAACAGAAACGGGAGCCGGGGGGTTCTAACATTTCCACCAGTGACATCTACCGAAACGTCCATGCGTTTCATCAGTACGAGTTATATTTGAACTCTATATACGAATCTTGAATCTGATTGATCATAGTTTAATCCATGGATTTTGGTCACTGTTAGTAAGACTTATTTTATTTGTATTTTTCTATGTTTATGTGATCAGGAGTTATAGGGAAATGGCGAAGCGTTTCAAGATCTTCTTATACCGAGAGGGGGAACCGCCTCTGGTACACATTGGACCGTGTAAGAATATTTATACGACAGAAGGCAGGTTCATTGACGAGCTTGAACTGGGAAATCGGTTCCTGACATCGAATCCGGAGGATGCCCATGTTTATTTTCTGCCCTTTAGCGTAACCATGATGGTGTCCTACATTTACAAGCCCAAGACGTATGATCTCTCGCCCTTAACACAGTTCCTGGCAGATTACATTGACGTGGTTGCCAACAAGTACCCGTTCTGGAACAGAAGTCTGGGTGCCGATCATTTCATGCTGTCATGCCACGACTGGGTATGTACGAATTCCGTTTTATCTTCCTGGGTGGCATCTTATTTTTAGTTTTCTTTGTTTATTTTGTGAAAGAGAAACCAAATCTTGATCTCCATACTGCTTGGAGATTTCTCAGTTAAAGCCATAGAGGAATGCACTACAAATTGAATTTTGGAGTTTTGATAGACTCCCAACAGTCTACTTCTAAACCAGAGCTCCACTCACATTTTAACCAGCCATGTACTAAAATCCCACCACCCCAAGTGCAAGGACTTGCATTTGAATGTGGCAACACGGGAAGGTTCCCATGTTCCATAAATGTTCCAGGCTCAGCTAGCACTCAATCTCATGCCAAACTTGATGAGAAAATGGACATTCGAAGAACAAATGAATATTTGTTTCTTCATTCCTTTTGCACAATGAGCAATAGTCTGGACCCATTTTGTTTTGTTGTTGCATTCTATCCCAGGTCAGAACTTTTCCTTTGAGCACAAGCCAAAAGAAAAGAATACCTTTCAATGAACCATGAAGCTTCCATAGCTTCTTGAACCACCATTGACTTGGAGTATCACCCAAATTTTGCATAGCCTGATATCCTAACTTAGTCGTGGGTTTCCCCCAGAGTTTTTATAGGACCATGCTAGTTCATCTTCCCAATCCAATAATCAGATGTGAGCCTTATTGAGTTCAGCCATGTATTGTGTCCAATGATGGTTCCAATTTGCTTCAAAATCCAAGTCCTCCACATTTAACCACCGCTGGGTTCAAATTGACGAGCGAGCAACAACACCCACATTGTTGAGCATACATCGACCGATCTCCTTAAGCTGAGCCACAAGATCCTTAGGGAGGAAAATTATATCACCACAACCTACTATAGTGTTGATTCTAACTTGAGAATCCGAACTGACCTTCCATGCCAGAAATTGTCCAATAGTAGGAAAAGCAAGTGAGATATCCCTCCATTGGTTTGAGACATTGTAAGTTGATTTTTTCCGCCTTAGAATCTAATCTAAGATTGTACCATGTGCAATGTATTTTTCGACTAGGATTCTCCTCCATAAGCTATCATGTGTGAGAAAAACCCATAGATATTTTTCATCCAATGCCTTCCCAAAAACAAAAATATCTTTTAATCCCCACCCTCCCAGATACTTAGGCTTTGACAAACATTTTCAATTTACCAAGTGAGAACCCAAATATTATGTTTTTCCTTTCCAAAGATAACTAAATCATAATTTCTTGATACTGTTGGGAATTCCTTTCAGACTATCGACCAAACGGTGCCAATATAATGGGATGGATTCAATAATTGATATAATTAGCATCAATCCGCAACCACCAGAAATCCACATGTTAATCGGAAATTAATTTTCCTTTCAATCCTGGACAATAACCACTTCTAGTTTTAAATATCATAGTTAAACGGTGCCAATATAATGGGATGGATTCAATAATTGATTTAATTAGCATCAATCCGCAACCACGAGAAATCCACATGTTGCATCGGAAATTAATTTTCCTTTCAATCCTGGACAACAACCACTTCTAGTTTTAAATATCATAGTTATTTGGTTTTGGCGCGTAGACAAGATATTTAATTCCATCCACCAAGTCATATGAGGGGAAATTAAAAATATTTGTCATGCCATGTTGGATTCCATCCTCCACTTCCAGAAAATAAAGAGTAAACTTGTTGAAGTTTACTACCATACTTGTAGCATCACAAAAGAGCTCCAGTATATCCTTTAAATACCTACCGTCAGCTTCCAAATAGTAACAAAAGATCAAGACATAGTAACAAATGAGTAATATGTTCATATCTGCTCATTCTTACCCCTTGAACTTTGTTCACTCTTTTGACATTAGCAATTTCCCTACTAAGACCATCTAAAACCAATAAAAAAAGGTATGGAGACAGGGGACTACCTTGCCTTAGCCCCTGAGCAGATTCAAAGAAAGGTGAGCCTAAACCATTTATTAATATAGCAAAGGAAATCGATGTCACACAGCTCATTATTCACTTGACCAGAGATAAGTCAAATCCTATATGTAATAAAACAATTCTAAGATAAAGCCATGATGCATGATCATTGGATTTGGATAAGTCAAGCTTGATTATCAAAATTGGGTGCTTTTGAGTCTTGATGGAGTGTATTCCTTCTTGCACCAAACTTATGGCTTCGTGGATGAGCCTACCTTTGAGAAAACCAATTGTTCAAATGTACAACACTATACATGCTACAGTTGTCCTCCTCTTCAATGAGCCTCGAAAAGTAGGATATGACCTTAATAATTTCCCCAATCTTAACCTGCTTCGGCTCCTTAAAGAGGGGTTTAAAATGATCCACTCTCAAATAAGCAAAGTCCGAGTGGTATTTTGATCCCCAACTATGATCCACAAGGCCCCTCTTTAATTTCCATGTTCTTTCTTGGTCAAGTAGTATCTTGGCTGGAAGGGACTCCAAAGAGCATAACTTATCCAAGTCAGATTGGGGCATCAAAACTTTCCAATTCGATGCATATAAATTCTCTAGTTCAAGTTCAATATCCCTAAGCATCCAATCTCTCAACTTTCTCCTCTCCCCTACCCAAAAGGTGACCTTTTCCTTTATCAACCAAAGAGCTGTGACAAATTGGGTACTGGATGGAACATCCGAATCTACCTAAAAAAATTTCTAGTTATCATGAATCAGATTATGGAACTCCTCTTTTACCCAAGACCTATAAATTCCATTATTATGGAGCATGTGATGTGCAAGAAAATGATTGAGTCTCTTAGAGACCCCATCAACTTCACATCGGTTGGTACTCTAGGTCAAGCAGATTTGAACACGTTCTATGTCTACTCAGCATGCCAATTCAAACTTTCCAATGAAGTAATTTTCCTGCCTTTCTTTGCAAGCAATGGAGCCCCAAATATTCTCCTTTCTGAGTGTTAAATTAAAATCCCCCCAATGATTGGATTGTCAGACCAAATACATTTTAAAGCAAAGAACCTGTCCCAAAAAGAATCCTTACCCTCATATGGGCCATATAAATTGAGGAGATTCATGGTAATATACAACTCTTTACTGTAGAGATTTGTACAAAGTCCTCGGGATATAGAAAAAAATTAATGAGGGACATATTTGCCGAAAAACTAGTAATGATCCCCCCCGAAGATCCTTCAGAATCCAATCCATAGAATTCGTAACTCGAAAACAACTTCACCAATTTTGCAATGATGGGATCACAAAGCCTCATTGATTCCTGAATCAACACTATATTTCGACGATCCACCTCCATTAACCTTTCAGGGAATTTGTTTTTGGCCCCCCCTGGGCCCCTCATATTAGAAGACATTATCTTTATGGGAAACCTACCTTTGGGGTAGTTCCCGCTCTAAGGACCCAGATAATAGGGGTTATCTACCCTGGTTAATTTTCATGGGTGGCTTTCTCTTGCGCATGTTTGAGTGTATATTTGCGCCCTACTTTAGAAGGAACCAACTTCTTATGCTCGTCGAACCCGAAACCCCCCATGATACCCAGACCTTGAGAAGTATTCCTAGGTCTCAAAAGGTAGGGCTCCCTTCTAAAAGAAGTAAAGGAAGAGATATGGGAAAGAGCCCGAAGGGTACCTTTAGACTGCAAGGGAAAATGAACAGAGTCCCTTGAAAGGTTGATGGTAAAGGAGCTTGCTTCCTTCACCTCAGGTAGATGGGTCATTGAGGCCATCCCCAAAGAAAGTCTAGGAGAAGACCCATCAAACCAAGAGTGCACACTATTCACATATTTTCTATATACTCAAATAGCATTAAGGTTTTGAGCAGGAATAGACTTACCTGAAATACGGTTTGGAGATAAACCCTTGGACAAAAATTCCTCGAACTTACACTATTGGGATGGCGAGATGTCCAAGTCATCCAAAACAGTTCAACTAATCTTGGTTCTCCTCCCTTTACTGAGAGCCAACGATCATAGGAATGGAAATATCTCCAACCTGAAGATCTATCTGCAAACCCTTCTTATCTAGCAGTTGACTCAGTTGATGATCCACCTATTCTCCATCCTTCGTAAGTGATTGAATCTCATGCTAATATTTTTCCCCCAGAGTAAGATGAGAATTTGGAACGCTTACTTTAGAGTCCACCATCTCTTTCCTTGTAAACCTTTTTTGAAATTTAAGCTTGTAGTCAGATAAAATATGCCCAACCTTATGACATCGAGCGCACCTAAAGGGTACATTGACATATTCCAAAAGATGAGTATAAGACCTATCCCCCCCCCACCAGTTCTATTGCTTCAAACAGACCTTGACGAGGATCCAAGTTGACCAAAATTTGAGCCACCAATCTGATGCTACAGGTCTTGTAGCTATCATTTAAGACAATGAGTTTCCCCAACATCTCTTAGATGGATTTCAAACTAGTGTCAGACCAGAAATCTAATGGCAGATTCAGTAGCTTGATCCAAGTGGGTGAGTTGGTAACTACTTCCTTTCGAGCATCAAATAAGGGATGCCAAGGTTTAGCATAGAGAAAGTGCTTATCTCAATACCATCGACTCGACAAGATTTTCCATGCATCTTCCCTGGAGCGAAAAGTAAAGCCAATCTATCCTCAGGATAGAAGGTGAGTGACCGGATTGTAACCTAGCACAGATACCCACTCTTTTTTCATCCAAGACTTAAGATTCGTCATAGACACCCTCCTGCCACCAAATTTTCCCACAATCGCTTGACCCTCCAACTGTAATTTGACTACCCTGCAAGTCCTCCCCAATCACCAGTGAAATGCCGCCTCCCAAAGACCTAACCATTTTTTGACGCTTATGATCAGGGCTTCCCCATGCTTGGGTACAACCACCACCCTGTAACTCTTCTATATCCAACTTTGTGTCGATATTAGATAAACCCTAATGGGGTTGACCCATCAAAACCAAACCTTGCTTGAGGAGCCGAAGAAAGAATGGGAGGGCAGGAAACAGAGAAGGTTTGAGCTTTTGCGGACTCTCCACACACTCCAAGGCCTCCACCAGAGTCCAAACCCATAGATCATTCAATATCCCAGCCCATTCCCTGACACAAATCTCTCAGAAAATCTTCAAATATGCATGATCTGTCAGTGGTAGAGCACCTCGACTCTCGGTACTTTTCAAAGGGGCTTGATGACGCTATCGTGACCTAGTCCTCTTGATATGACACAAGGCTAGGGTCTACGCACACACGAGGGTTTGTAAAAATCATGTCTTCTGATAAAGAATCTTTGGAGTAATCAATAAGTTGTAAATTGTCTTCCATTTTCCACTAAGGCACAGCTAGAGCCTTGCCACTTGTCATTGGACCCCTGCTAAACCCCCTGCAAACACCCTCCTCATTTCCTCCCCCAAGTCTGTTTACTATCGAATTAGTTCATGTTTGTGTATGTAAACATATTTTCATTTTAGGATGGGCAGGGAACAAAGATAGTATTAAGTATGGTTTTTGATCCTTCTCCAACCAAAAATACAGTGTTTTGAATGAGCTCATGTTTTTTAATGTAAACATAAATTCATTTTAGGATGGGCGGGGAACAGAGACAGTATTAAGTATGGTTTTGTCTGGTAGCCTTGATTAGTAAGGCCATTTTTATTTCCTTTTTCTTATTTCTAAGATTATCATTGATATTGTTGTGGAATAGGGAAATCACCTAGAAAGATATGCTTGTTAGATGATACTGTTGACATGCAAGCATTAGTAGTAGTAGTCCCAAAAATTCTGATTGCATTGCATGCTTTTGTTCGGGGTATATGCAGGCACCGGTTGCATCTACTGGAAATCCATTTTTGTACAATAATTCAATTCGTGTTCTGTGCAATGCCAATGCTTCAGAAGGATTCAAACCGACAAAAGATGTAACACTTCCAGAGATGAATTTGCTAACAGGTCTAATGACTGGCTTGGTTGGCGGTC
>ML782482.1:306769-328983 GCA_009831015.1 Picea engelmannii | reverse complement strand
GACCCTTTTCCAATAGACTCTATCCCAATAGGACGTCTTGTCACTTTCGCCAAACTTGTCTTGCAGACTTGTATAATGTTTTTGATTCCTAGATTGGGGTAAAGGGGTTTTATGCACATGTTTAATAAATATTGATGATTAGATGTGATTGACATTGCTATGATCCCTGTGACTTATGATCCCATGGAGGGTGTAGTTGTTGATGTGCAGGATCATGCTCGATGAATAGGTACCATGATGGATAGGTACACACGGGGAGATGATTAGTTCAGACCTCCATGGGGCTGGAGAGCTCGCTAGATAGATGTTGAGACCCCATCAGGGGGCAAAGACAGGGTAAAGCATTTGTACTAGGGAAGAGCAGAAGAATCCACCAGAGGTAGCTGAGCAGACCTGTACCTAGGGGGCTTTATCCCTCTCCATAAGAATGTTGGCCTTGGAAGGCCCAGGACGTCTCCCAGGATGCCCATGATGTCACCCAACATTATGGACGTTTTGGGAGTCTGCTTTGGCAGTTTTGGCACGTGTGGCAGCTTGGAGAAGCCCAAGGAGGGCTAACATTTTGCTCCAGGAGGCTGCATTTTCCCTAGAAGGGGATAATGTCACCCTAGAAAGGGGATGATGTCTCTCTATTGCTTGATTAGGGTTTTATTTTAAGCATTTAATGTAAAACAATATGATTTTGGTATTTTGGCCTTGTCAGCCTTTTAATGACTTAAAATGTAATTTAGGTCATTGCTACTGTATAAATTGAGGGTGTTTACCTTGATTTTTTCATCATCTCTCACTCACTCATTAGTGAGGTCTGAAATTTGCACCATTTTTGGGGTTATTGGCTGAAATTGTGAGGCTCACTTGTTGAAGGAATACTTTTTCTTGGCATTTTGGTATTTCTCTTGGTGGAAGGTATTACAACTAGGGTTTTTCTATGTGATTTCTTGGTTAAATGTAAGTGAATTTCTGCAAAAATTCTTGATTGAATGGTTGTAGTGTTGTTTTCTTGCATTTATTATTATAATTTGTTGAATCAAACCCTAGGTGACAAGCACACATTAAGGTCCTTGTCTCATGTCCCTACCAAGGTTTCAAGCCATTTTATTTGTTGAAGTAAGATAGAGCCTTGCCTTAGCAACACTCTATTCTTTCTTTCTTGCCTGGTCGTTTTACTTTTGTTGAGCTAAGAAGGAGAGAGATGCATCAAGGCCTAGGGTAGCCTACAACTGGTGAGCCATCTTTCCCTAGGCTTTGACTAGTGAAGCCTTGCTCTAGCAACACGTCACTTTCAAACTCTTTTGCCTTAGATCAATCATCTTTTGAGCTAGCCGTATTTTCCATTGAGCTGAAGAAGGAGGAGAGAGCACTGAGGCCTATGTTTATCTACACCAAAGTGAGGCTCTTTCCCCTAGGGTGTCATCTTTGAGGCCTTGCCATAGCAACACCTCAAAGTTTAACTCTCTTGTCTTTAGTTTCATTATCTTCACTTACTCCTTCATCCCTTGCGTCCTTTTTTTTGACTCCATATACCCTAGGAGCGCATTGATCTAGGGCATTTTTTGTTGAGTAACTTGATTCTACGAACTTCCAATACTTTGAACAAACCCTAACCATCACTAACCCAAGCCTAGACTAATTCTACTAACCCTAGTGTTGTCGCCATCTTCTTGTGCTATAAACACCTTTGTGCAGCTATTGTTTCACTTTTAAAGCAATTGAATGGTTGGTTAAGGCATTGTGTATGAAGTGTTGATTTTGTTACATTGAATGCCATGTTTATTTAGCATTTATTGAGAAGTGATATTGTAATCATTTCTATAGTGTAAACATTGATTTACTTCATGAATATTATTGCTCAATTTCTTATTATCAAAAAGTTATTGATTATATGAAGTACTAACCAGCAAGCAAGCTTGCACACATAGTTTCATTGTTGCTTTGTTCTCGGGCAGGGATACTTCTTGTTTACTACTTCTGGTTATATTTATTGGCTATAAGTCGTACTTTCTGATCAGGTGGTGACCTGTGAGGGGGATTATTATCACTTATCCTTTCTAAGCCTTTTTGCCTTCTCAAAACCCCAGGTCACCAGGGACGTCTCCCCTGGGCCTTACCTCCCTAAATAGAAAGAACCTTCCCATCGAGGTGACAATGGGTGGGATTGGTTCAGTTACGCCAATTGACCTCTTTTCATCCATCTATTAGCCTAACTACAAACTGTGCGATAACATTTTGGCATCATTGTCGGGGAACACTGAGTCAATTCTCCTCAGGATGACACTTTTTGGTAAGCCTTGCCTCTAGAGTCTTTAACTTACAAGCTTACCTGGCGACTCCACTTAGGGTGTTTTCCCTTTTCCTTTGATAATTTCAAGAAAATTATCTGGCGACTCCACTAACCTTTTCCCAGGTGCCACCTTACTCTCAACTCTGTGATATTATGGGATCATGGCATCCTGGGAACAATTGTATCCAACTATTGATTTCAAAATCCTTCAAGGATACCCAAACCATTTTGATGCAAAATGGCCAAACAACCTTCCAAGATTTTTGGGCCTCCCAACTCCTCACATCGTAAATTTTCTGGAGTATATAAGCGAGGTAGAATTGGGAGGGGAGGATGCTCTAATAAAACTGTTTATACTCTCTCTGCCATCCTTCTTGGAAGATTGGTTTAAGGTTTGTTGCAAAGATAGGGGTATATCATCTTTCATACACCTCATTAGTAGGTTTATTGACTTTACCAAACCACATTGCCAAACGTATGAAGATGCCCTTCAGAATCTCACAATAGCCTTGGAAAACAGAGGATTCACTACTGAGATTGTAGCAGATCTCAGGAATGCATATCATGTTCAACATCAAGAACCCTCTTATGTGAAAGAAGAGATTTATGAAGAACATTGTCAACCCCTTGAAGAGGAGCAAGATTTCTCCCATGATTTAATAGAATGCAACCAAGATATAACTAGAAAAGTGAATTATGAGGATGAAGCAGCAGTAACCGCTCCTCATTCTGATGAAGCTCTCCAAGATCCTATCCCTCTTGCACAAGATGAAGAGAATGAGGTAAGTCATTTTCCTTTCCAGTTTTTTTATGATACCTTATTCTATGATTCAGAGAGTGAAGAAATGGAACCCTTGGACAAGCTAGATCCTCTGTCTCAAAACTAAAGATGTAGAGGAAGATCTTCCACTTGATGAAGTTATCCAAATACTTGAAGCTCCTGCACTGGAAGGATTAAGCAAGGTGAGTAATTTCCCCTTCCAAATTTTTCATGATTCTTTATCTTATGATGTGGAGAGTAAAGAAGTGTTGGATGTTTTAACCCCTTCATGTTATGATGAAGATGATGACTTTGTTGATAATATTGATGAATTCATATATGTCGTGAAGCGTAAATGGGACATGATTGGATATGATGGGGATCCCATTTACGACATTGAGGGTCATTCCCAAAAGTTGCCTTTACATTTTGACATTTGGCAACAAGAACCTGACCTTATTCAGACACCCAAGGATGACTTGATGCTATGCTATCCTAATAATTTTCGGTCATACTCAGGTCTTGATAAAAGTGAGGAGGTTACTTCCGTGAAGCAGGATACTTGTGATAAGCTTTTCCACCTCCCTTTGATTACTTTACTGCGTTGTGTCACTGAAGGTATAGTTTGGAAACATGTCCCTTATCCCAAGTATACTGTAAGACAAAACCTCATTCTGTATTTTAGGGGAAAGTTGAGTACCTCAAGAAGAATCTTATTGTCACATTTTTCCAGTTTCCCCTTAAGGAATTATCAATCATCCTTTCAATTCTTGCTAATCCCTTCTCAGGCCTCAAGTCGTGAAGACGTCCAAGGTAGCCAACATTCAGTCTCCTCAAGTTGGTCTTTTGAACCTTTCACCTTTCACAATTCTTTTCTGAGATGGATTGAGCACTCTCCTGAGAGTATGTCTTGGTATCACTTTTTCCCTCCCACCCGCCTCCATGAGATAGACCTTACAGTTTCCATTGATATGATACATTTTCTAACTCATGTTATTGTTGTGCTTAACTTATCACTATTTTGTCTTATGATGAAGCACAAAGGCAGGTATTGTGGGACGTTGTTGGATGGGTTTTGTTGATCGTTCGACCACATCTAACATCCAGCCAAYAGGTAAGTACAGGTAAGTAGGCATTTTCATTCGTTGTATTATACCATCTGCATTKCATACTAGAGTAGTTTTCTTCTACATTCACACTTATGATTTCTTTTATTTTAGTCTTATATATATATATATATATATATATATATATATATATGTTGGGGTGGTATCACCATCCCAAATGGTTACTAATGTTTGTTATTGAGATCAAGTAGGTTACAGGTTATGCCAGAGATGTTGAGGTTCTCGTGCGCTCTACGGTGAGCACATGTCCCCGAGTTGGAGACAAATGTTATCCCCCGCTTTAAGGGATAACTAGGATATTATGTCTCAAGGCCCACAGGTCCTACACATGGAGTACCGAAAGCCAGATTGACTTGAACATGGCCCTGGGGGGGCCATCTTTTCTCCTTTTCAGTGCCTCCACTTTGTCATTAGCAACAACAACATCCATCGCCTTCGGCTTGGTCCTGTATTAGAGATGGTTCTTTCTCCACGAGGTAGAGTCTGGGTATCATGGTATGTGTCACTTTGATCCTCAAAACCTTTGAATATATGCATTTGATTCCTTTGTTTATAATAGGTGCTTGGATCTTATGCTTGTCCACTTGACCATGTCTAGGGGGGATGATATGATGCCCTAGCAAGCTTGTGTTCATAGGTTTTGAGTTGCCACTGGGGGATTTATGAAAATCCATCATCTGTTCTCGTCATACATACCACTTTCCATCTTATCTCCTGCTCACCCATCCTGTTACATTGGTCTGGGCATAGGGTTGGCCAATCATTTAGGGGTTGTACCTTACCTTGTGGGAAGAACGGGCTAAAGGCCTAGGGGTTAAAATCAACTGAAAATATAAGCCTAAGAATAAAACCTCAAGATGCTTTGCCCAGGGATCCCCAGGAAAGCAATAAAAGGCTTCTCAGCAAGAAACATAGGGACCTGTAAAAAATAAATCAAGACCTAGTTGAGGGATGGGGGGTCTCATCACGAGCTAGCTCATTAGGTCCATGGGTGCCTAATGATATGACACTACCAGCATCTGTCACCATGCTAGGGTAGTGGCTCTTGGTGGAATAACCAAGAGAAAGGGGGTCTCATCACGAGCCAGCCTTGTCATTTATGTGGAAGTACTTGTGGGTAACATTGCCACCTCTGGTCACCAAAACAGGGCAGTGTCCCTTGACTAGCTTCTTGAGAGGAAAAGCAATAAAAAGATAAAAAGCAATAAGACAAGACCTGGTTAGAGGATAGGAGGTATGATCACGAGCCGACCTATTAGGTCCATGAGCATCTAGCGGCATGACACTACCAACATTTGGTCACCATGCCAGGGTAGTGGCTCTTAGTGGCATAGCCAAGAGAAAGGGGGTCTCATCACGAGCCAACCTTTCATTTCCATGAAATGCTTGTGGCTAACACTGCCACCACTGGTTACCCAGCCAGGGCAGTGTCCTTTGACTAGCATCTTGGAAGAAAAAGATTGAAGATAAAAGGCATGAATGGGCTTGGAAACATTGCATCCATGATAGGTACATCTCACCCTCCACAGAGGCACCCATCGGTAAGCCATCCTTGCTATCACTACAAAGTTTTCCCAGACATCCCCATCCACTTCACCTACTTGCATGACTTGGATTTGATCCTTTCCAGGAACGACTATTTTCCAGTAGACTCTAGCCCAATAGCCCAATAGGGATACTTCTTGGTTACTACTTCCAGTTATCTTTATTGGCTATAAGTCGGACTTTCTGATTAGGTGGTGACTTGTGAGGGGGATTATTATCACTTACCATTTCTAAGCCATTTTGCCTTCGCAAAACCCCAGGTCACCGTGGACATCTCCCCTAGGCCTTACCTCCCTAAATAGAAAGAACCTTCCCATCAAGGTGACAGTGGGTGGGATTGGTTCAGTTACGCCAGTTTGACCTCTTTTCATCCATCTATTAGCCTAACTACAAATAGTGCGATAACAGGTCCCCTTAGGGATGAATTTCCACTGGGCGGGTCTATGAAAAGTCATCATCCATTCCTTCCATACTTACCACTTTTCATCATTATCCCTCTCATCTATCCCCTACATTGGTTCGAGCATTGGGTTTGCCAAGCTAGTAAGGGTTGTACCTTGCCTTGTGGGAAAAAGGGGCTAAAGGCCCAGAGGGTAAAAGTAGCTGGAAAAATTTAAATCCAAGATGAAACCTTGAGATGCTTCACCCAGGGATTCTCGAGAAAGCAATAAAAGGTTTCTCAACAAAAAAAGGGGACCCATAAAATAAAATAAAACTCAAGGCCTAGTTGGTGGATAGGAGGTCTCATCATGAGCCGACCTATTAGGTCCATGGGCATGTAGTAGTATGACAATACTATTCATCTGGTCACCAAGCTAGGGTAGTGGCTCTTGGTGGCATAGCCAAGAGAAATGGGGTCTCATCATGAGCCAACCTCCTCATCTCCGTGAAATGCTTGTGGGTAACGCTGTCACCACTGGTCACCATGCCACGACATTGTTCTCCAACTATTCTCTTGAAAGAAAAATAAATAAGACAAAGAGTAAAAAGGCATTGAATAGGCTAGGAAACAATGGAATCTATGACAAGATGCAACTCACCCTCTATAGAGGCACCCACAGTTAAGAATTACGTTTCCCTGTTATCACTGCACCCCTTGCCTAAACATTCCCTACACCATCTCATACAGCTACATGACCTAGATTGGTCTTCACCCGGGAAACACCCCAAATTTGAGGAGGATTATCCCATTAGGACATCCTGAAAACCTCTCCAAACCTGGCTTGTCAAACTGCATAACGTCTTTGAGCATTTGTCTGGGTAAAGGGGGGTTTGATGCACATGTTTGGGTAACTTGATTATTAGATGTGATTGACATAGCTATGATCCGTGTGACTTATGATCCCATGGAGGGCGTACTTGTTGTTGCTGCAGGACCATGCTCGACGAATAGGTACATATGGGGAGATGATTAGTTCAGACCTCCATGGGGCTAAAATCTACTAGATGGATGTTGTGACCTAGCCAAGGGAAGAGCGATACCAGAGGTTTGCACCAAGAAAAAGGATGATGTTCCACTAGAGGCTTGCACCAGAGAAAATGAGGACCTAGGGGGGTCTTACCCTCCCACCATGACATTGTCCCTTGAAGGCCCCTAACATCATCATATGGAGCCTTGGCGTCATCCAGTTAGGGTTCTGGCACGAGGACGGATTGGTTGGCACCTGTGGTAGCTCCTAAGGCCTTTTGAGGCCTAACGTTTCACTTTGGAGGCCTAACGTTCCATGAGGGGGCCTAACGTCACCCTAGGAGGGGATGACATCATCCCTAAAGACACAATTAGGGTTTTAATTGTTAATTTCATGTAAAATTGGATTTTTGATGTAAATTGGCCATGTCGGCCTTTTTTGACCTAAAATGTAATTAAAGGTCATGATTATTGTATAAATAAGGGGAAAATCTCGTATATTTTTCATCATCTTTCACTCACATAAGTGTGAGGTCTGAAATTCGGCCTCTTTTAAGGCTTATTGGCTGAAATTAAGTGGTGCACGACTCTTGGAGGAGGCTATCTTTGGTGTATTTTTTCATTTTCATGGTGGAGCGTCTTCAACTAGGATTTATGGCTAGATTATTCTTGACGAAGTAAGTAGAAATCTGCAATCCTTCTTTATTTTGAATGGTTATGGTGCATTTACTTGTTCATTGCTAAGATTATGAAATTTCTAGTGTGAAACCCTAGGGGAAAAGCACATGTTATTGTCCTTTTCTTTATAACTCTTCACCTACTTGATTTTTCTAGAGAACACCTCCCTTGAAGGATATACTAGAGCCCTACCTTTGTATCACTCTAGTATCATTGCTTCATTAAGCTTCATACATTTATTTCAACTTTGATCTAAAGAAGAAGGAAATCACTAGGGCCTAGGGTTACCTACTTCCTAGCATCTTTTTCTTCTAGGGTTTTAGATATTGAGGCCTTAGGTTAATAACACCTCAACTATCTTCCCCTTCCTTTAGCTCATCTATTATCATTTGTTTTTTCCCTCTAAGAATTTCCGCTGCAACTTTGAGTCCATTTACCCTAAAAGGCACTAGTTCATACATTGCAAGTGATTGATTGACTAAAACAACTCTTAAAACATCTACCTTAAGACGTTCACTAACCATTTCTAACATTAGATTAGACTAACCTACTAACTAATTTGTTGTTGTTGCAAAATATTGCTACATCCAACTATAACAACAACAAATTCATCTTAAAAGCAAGATTTAAAGATGATTACACATTGTTATCATTGCTTCTGACAATTATTATCATTTTTTCAAGTTTATACTATCATTTCTTGTCATTTTTGAAGTATTTTTGAGGCATAATTGTGTAGCTATTGCTAAATATATATTGTTTTTATAAATACTTATGTTGCTTCAGATTTTATATCAGCTTGCTCTTTTTATCATATGGTTTTATGAAGTACTAACATCATATGGTACTTGCAAATAACATCTTTTCTTGTTGTCTTGTTCTGGGCAGGTACACTCAAATATTGTCTTGCTTCATCTCATTAAAACCTTTGGAACTTTTGATCAAAGTGACCTATGAGAGGGGTGGGACTTTCCTGATACTTTTTCCTTAGCCTTCTCAAACCCCCAGGTCACTCGGGACGTCTCCCCTGGGGTTCCACTCCTAAATAGAAATAAGTGTCTTATTAAGGTGACAATGATAGGACATCCTCCTTGTTACGCCAATTTAGTGTTCACTTGTCTTTTTGATCCAGGTGGATATCGGTGGCCACCCACCTTTTCCAACTGGCTCAAAATAGTTTTTTGGCATTTTTGGTAATTTACTATTTTTGGCAGTTTTTCGGGTCCTGAACTTTCGGAGCCGTTTTGAGGCCCTAAACGACGTTTTTTGGGCATCGAGCCTCCGAATAATACAAGTTTGTTTCGAATTCGATATTCACTAGTTGTATTCCTCGGGTATATCTTTCTAACGATGTATCAAGCACCCCAAACAGAGATCGTATGCAAAAGTTACTCCCCTGGGAAGTTGACATATCAACTACCCCCATCGGGGCCCGCAAACCTTTTGGCTTTTTATCTTTCGGGGTTAAGGTTTTGGATTTTACTTATGTTAAAAAGGCCTTTAGAGCCTCATTGTAATAATCATCTTCTTGCGAATGCAAGTAGCCGTCACATCTCTTCTCAGAGATAAGCTGCCACCATTCTAACAAGTCTTTCACTCTATATTTTTACAGTCTTTGTACATTTCTTTCATTAATAGAAGTCGTGTATTACTGTATCTCTGTGTTTATGGTTGCATCTATGATACATTTCTATTATAGTATTGGATATCCGCGATATCTCTGTGCATTTCTTTATTATATCTTCGCTCTCATTTCTTGCCGAAAAATAATCCGAATCACGTTGGCTTTGGGCAAGTACAAATTGCACGATAACATTTTGGCGTCGTTTCCAGGGAACACTGAGTCAATTCTCCTGAAATACGACACTTTTTGGTAAGCCTTTCCTCAAAGCCTTTATCTTACAAATATTACCTAGTGACTCCACTGAGGGTGATCCCCTCATCCCTTTGATAATCTCAAGAAGATTGTCTGGCAACTCCACTATGATGACCCGTAGTGGACGTCAGGTCACACTTGCTTCTCCTGTAGTTCCTATTATCCCCATGGCCCCCTCCTAAATGGTCTCCTGAAGAACTTTTTGGCCCTTTGGACCTAGCTAACACCCAAGGTGGATTACATGATCTCCCGAAAAGAGTCGATTCCTAGATACCTAAATTATTGAGAGAAGTGGGATCTTATGGAAACTCACATTGGACTAAATTTTGTGAGGGGTATGAATTTCATCAATCAGGAGAAGAACACCCTAAAATGTTTATGAAACTTTTCTTGAACTCGCTCACCGAGAGTGCTAGAACCTAGATTAATAAACTCCCAAGTGGAAGCCTCAAAACCCCTGAAGATTTGAAACGGGATTTCATGAAGAGATGGGGTAAAGAGGAAAGTATGGCCTCCTTTTATTCTCAATACCTCGAAGTTTGCAAACGAACCAATGAAGACATTAGGGAATTCAATGATAGGTTCAACACTCTCATTAGCAAACTTCAGCCCAAATTTCTCCCAAAGAGCGCTATTCTCCAACACTACCTTAAATTCTTAGAAGGATCTTTACAATTTTCCCTCAATGATCGATTACCTAAAAGCCTAGAAGAAGCATAAGAGGCTTCTTGCCAGATCGAGGAAAACCTTAAGTTCAAAAATTCCATCCATCAGGTCAACCTCTTAAACAATGATGACATATGGAAGCTAAATGAGGAAAGAGTGGGAGGGCTGAAGCATGACCTCCCAGAGATCGTAGAGGTAGAAAATAGTACTTTCCCTAGGAAATGGAGAACAGGTTTCTCAAACATGAAAGATGTTTCCTTGTTCTCAGAACAAAATGAACCTCCTGAGGATTTGAAACCCACTCAAGATACATTTAGAAACCTTGAGGTTGAAGACATTGAATACTCGCCCTCATAGATCGATGAACAAGACAATTGTGAAGAGTAATTCCCCGTTGTCTACCAGGTTGGGAGCATTGGAATGAAATATGGAGAACCTACACCTTTTTATGTTACCCTCCGAATCAATGATTTTCTTCTCCATAATTGTGTGTTTGACCCAGATACCCCTAGAAACGTTATGACCGAAAGGGTTATGCACCAACTAGGTCTCAATATATCACAACCAAACATGCAAGGTGGTTTTACATGAGGCATCATTAAAGACCTAAGTATTGCCTTCCATGTTTCCCCTGATGCACCTTTCAAAATTGATGTGCTAGTGATAGACACTTTAAGCAACTGGGGAATTCTACTCCGTAAGGACTTGATAGAGAACTTGGCCAGTAGATTCCAAGACCAAGGGTCCAAGGCTATCATACCTCACCCCTAAGGAGGATATTTTACCCTTCACAAAGAACCCATCACAGGTTGTCTTATTGAAACTCCTGAAGAACCCGATAATCAACTCCTCTATGTAAACAATGGGAGTTATATTATTAAAGTGACTTGGGAAAAAAGGAAAATAAAAATCTATTTGGCTAAGATGAGGAAATAAAGTAAATAACCTTAGAAGCCAATTAAATAATTTAAGTGAAAATTAGATGATGGAGGTAGAAAAGGAGAGGAGGGCGCCTCACTACGCATTCATGTCATTTTTCATTTTGTATATTTGAGCTCTGCATCTTAGACATTTTGAGGGTTTTGAGTAAACAAATCCTAGATATCAGCAAGGAGGCAAAATATTCCTACGTTCTTGATCCAAGCTTGGTCAAGGTGGTGAAAGATCCCACCCTCAGCATTCTACTCAGTTTCAGATCAAGTTCAAAAGTGTATTTTGGAAGTAGGGAGCAGGTTTGGGGATTTTTTGCAGATAGGGTGCACTATTGGAGAAGAAAGAATTTGATCTGACTAGGGAAAGGAAGATCCGAGGCCAAAATTATTTGAGGAGGATTTTCCATCATCAAAAAACCTTTTCTTAGCATTTATTGAGGGTTTTTCTCTACATATTTATTATTTCTCTTGGCTGGGAGAATTTATGAAGGAGGGCGCATTGTCTCTTGGTGATTTAGTGAGTTGGAGGGTTAGATCTCACATTAAAACTGAAGGATCTCATCATTTGTGTTCCACATCCCCAGATCTAAAGTTCTATAGTCATTCTCAAGGGTTTGGAGGCCAAATCTGAAGAGGCCGAGTTTCCTTGGATCTCTACAGCCAAGTGGTGCACAACTCAGCCAAATCTAGGTGCCATATTGAAGAAGGGAAATAAATTGATCTTGTCCAGACTTGTATGCTTCCATTGGAGGTCTAGGAGGACTCACAACTCTCTCTTTATTGTATCTTGGAGGCATATTCATCCATAGCTTCTATATTTTCCAGATTTATATATCTCTTGTATGGAGGTCAACTGATATAATAAATAAAGGTCAGATATGAAGTTTGTGGTTATTTCATTGTGTTATTGTCTTGTATCTTGTTGTTCCATATCTATCCTCTATATGCTATAAAACCCTTAGAAGCAAGAGACGGAAATTGGTAAGTATGGTCAGGAACTATACGATGACCCCTCAGGAGACCCCAGTCACACCCTTTCCAAAAAATTTGGCCACTTACTAAGAAATCGATGACACTCACCAAGGTGAAACATGGTCAGAAGCATAATGTCTAAGCATGTGTTCTATGATCACAAGAAAATTCAATATAACATCTTCAAATTCCTCAAATATTAGAGTGATACTTACCATAATACTTGACTTGTACCTCATGGAGCAAGGCCCAATGTCTTTTGGAAGCAAGATGGTGTGGTGAATTCCATGGTGATGGATCCAGAAGAGTGGTGGTGAAGTGGGTATCCAACTATGAAAGTAGACATCAACGACCAATTTGTCTCTCGATACTCCATGTTTGAGACTTGAGGGCCTCGAGACATGATCTCCTCAGTCATCCCTAAAAATTGGGGATAACATCTTGCTCCTACTTGGGGACATGTGCTCATCGTAGATTGCATGAGAACCTCAATATCTTCTGGAGAGACCTATGCCTACACACATACTAGGACAACAAAATATTAAGTGAAGGATAGCTCACTAATCCTTCGTCCATATAACAAAATCCAAAAACTTTAAAACTGACAACTAATCTAGGAAAAGAAATTTTCTGCATTTAAAAAAAAAAAATCAAAACTAACATGTAGTATGATGAAAACAATATGCAAATAGATAAAAATGAAAATGAAATGAAACTGAAGTACCATGAGAAAGAAAGGTGCATATGCACGGGAAATCAAGATGACCTACCTACTTAACTTGGGCTCATGGCCCTGAAGAATCAAGTCTTGTAGACGTCATACAACTAGTGCAACCAACTGGTCATCTCATCAAGGCACCTTCCCCTGTGCTTAATCATAAAAAATATCAAGGACAATTTAAGAACATAATAATCATGAATATGAACAAGCATATAATCAATCATAGGAAACAACTCATAGAGATGGGTGGGAGAGAGGAAATCCTTTTGGAAATAAAGTCAACAAGCTTGATCAATCCACCTCAGAATGGGACTATCGCATGCAGGCAGTGACTCATCTTCATCCTCATTCTCATAATCACTGCTCCCTAAAGAATGAGAAAATATGAGAGATCCCAAAAAGACCCCATGATTTCCTTGAGAGGGAGAGATGAGGTAAGGGACCAACTTAGGTCTAGAGAAAGAATCCTTCCAAATACCCAAAATATGTTGCTTCATCACCGAAAAGTCCTTGCAAAAATACCCAAGATGAAAATATTTCTTCTTTGTAGTATGAATCTTTAACTGCTCTGGAATGGCCATGTATTGGTGTCCATCTAAATTTGAGGGTGAAGGTGACTGAGAGTTTTCATAGAAAAAATCTACATCCCCAAGAGGATATGCATCACAACTCCCAAAGGATGATTGAAGATCACCCTAAGTATGCTATGACAAGTCATCTTCAAATGGATAGAACAAATCTGTAACCATATCATCATCAGGATGCCAAACATCTGAATCATATACACATGAAAATGAGTCCTCTAAATATGACAACTCAAACCCTTTTGCTTGAGAGGTACTTTCAATGTCATAAATGAGATCTCTATCAAAAATGAAACAAATCGCATCCCATCTATGTCTCCCAACATGTATGAAATCATCAATATGTTGATCAACCACATTAGAGAGGTTCTCCACGAGATCATTTGCATCATCGAGGCTAATGATTTCTTCATCTTCATGTGCAGGAAAAAGGTAAGGAAGGAAAACTTCATCTTCATCAAGTGGGAGAAAGGATACCAATGTCTCATCCTGCTCATCTGGATATTGTACTTCCTTAGGGTCTTCTTCTTCTTGGAAACTTTCTTCATGGATCTATTCTTCTAGCACCTCTTTTGCAGTGGGTGGATGATACTCTTATTCAGTTTTACATTCCTCACTTATTGTCTTGTCATCCACCGGGAAACATTCTCTGTAAAGAACATTTTTGAGCTCTTGGAAAGTATCTCACAAATTCTGAGTAGTTGGATGAAAATGATTGAGAAATTATTCAATGAGCTTTGTACAAGACCAGATAATTTTCGTATCACACGAGTGTGCAATACACTTCCTTTGACTTGATTCCAGAGAAGATACACAATTTTTCAGTAGGACATATTCATTCAATACATTTATACTCAAAGCACACTTCATATATTTCACACAATGAGTGATTGCTAGATTTCAGGCACCACTGAACTTGGGGCAACTTTCCCTCCACTCTGCAGAGAAATGATTTCGATATCCAGGGATATTTTGAACATCAATAGAAGGGTACACCTTATGGAATTCCCATGGTAAGTCTCGTGATACCATGGTTCCATTACTTAGGGTAATACCTCAATGGAGTCGCCAGATGAATTTTATGAAAAGCTCATCAAAGATGGAAAAAGGGAACTTCCCTCAAATGTTGTCAACAGGAAAGCTTATGGGAAAATGATTTGGGATCAAAGCTTGCCAAAATGTTGTTAGGGCACGAAAGAGGCTTCAAAATCCTCCCTGGAAATGGTGCCAAAATGTTATCGCACAAATTGTATGTTGGGAAAATCCCAACCCAATCCACGAGATGGCGATAACTGTGGGAGAGTCTACCCACTGTCACCTTAGATAAACCCTCCCCTTGCTTTAGTGAAGGAGAAATCCAACACAACAAGGGAATCCTGGGGGACCCTGGGGGGAAATGAGATGGAAAATGAGGTTATGGAAGTGATACCCCTATAGGTATAACTACTAAGTGGAGAATGTCTTGGAAACATGTCTCAAATATGGTTAATGATTTCCAAGTGCTTGAGTAACTGTGGAAGATTGTTGTACCTGCCCGAGAGACAAGAAGAGACAAGTATACAAGCTCAAAGCTTAAGTGGACAAGAAAGTTAATATTTATTTCCCAAACTACAACAGTAAACAAGAGTATATATCAACAAGTAATAAAGCTAATTACTACAGATTTAACCACTCAAAGCATCAAAGATTTATTGAGAGACGAAGTACACAACATGTAGATTAATTCTCAATACCTCAGCACAAACTTTAGTGGTATTAGAGGGTTTTGTATGATGTTTTCAGAGTATGTTTGTAATAGACAAATTTTTGTAGCAAATATTTTCTACCGCAGCAAGTTTCAACCACTAAAACAAGCAAGTAATCCTACAAAAAGTTCACCAATTAGCAGTAGAAAGATAGTGATGGCATACTAGCAAATTTCCACGGTTGAAATGCAAGTTAAATTTAAAGATATATAGTGATTTGATACAGCCCTAATGGATGTAGCTTTAAGTTATAATAGCAATAATATATTCTTGGAAAAATAAAACGACCTAGTGGCTCAAGCAAGCTATTAGAGCATAGAATTGATTCCACTTCAAACAATTTGAAAATATCGTAAAATCATGTTACCCAATGCAAACAATTTTATTCCTCTAATGCAAAAGTCAGAGTAGTGCCTTTAAAATATTGGGTAAATGGAGTCTTGGATGTTATAGTTAGATCCACAATTTCCCTAGGGGTGTAAACCTTTTTACTCCATAGGGCATGCAAATCAAACTTAGGTAAATCTAGGAGGGTGTACACCCTTGTACTCCTCCTAACAACCTTGGTTAAAATGACTTGTCAAATAGCAATGAGATGAAGAATTGGAGGGTGTATGAACTTATACTACTCCCAGGGTTTCAAATAAGAATAGAATGGAAAAGAATAAAAGACCAATAAATGCATAAATTTCCTTATCAATTCCACAAGATGCAAGACCAAAGCCCTAGTTTACCAAAACATATCCATCCACAAGCAAGAGAGTAAGCCTCCAAGAGGTGTGCACCACCTTAGCTCCACAATATACCAAGAAAAATCACCAAAATATATTTTCAAAGGAGAGAGATCTCTAAGTTTCCCAAAGAGGGTGCAAATTTCATCCAAGTATCCTTCTCCAAATGGGAGAGCTATGTCAGAATGAAATGAGTTTGATCTTTATTTATACGAAACCTCCAAGATAAAGTTTGTCCACTTAAAAAGGGTAAACCAAAAAATAAGGGAGACATTTCCCTTTATTTTTCCCCTTTACAAAATTTAAATTTAACTTGCACATAAGAAAACCCTAAAACATGATGTCATCCCCTTGAGGGGTGACGTTTTGGCACATGTTAGGAAGTCGTTGAGGTTGGAGAAGGTAGCGTTAGGCCTCCAAAGGCCATTTCTTTTCAATTCAAGAGTATCCTCCTCATTGCAAGGGGTCTTCCATCAAAACATGCCAAGTGTCCATCATCAACACCACCACCACCAATCCCTAGCCCCAACAAGACATCAAGCCCCAAGATGTAGCACTCTAGCCTCCAAAGGCAGGTCGTTGGGGTGATGAAGGGCTAGGATTGGTCCTCTAAGGTGTCTCTCAGGCCTCAAAAGTCTATCATCATCATTCGGTGTGTGGGATATGGTATCCAAGCTGTGGGCTTCATGCCCCAAGGAAGCCCAAGCTAAGCTTATTCATCTAAAACCGTCCACCAAGCAAGGTCTTGCAAAGACAATGAATGTGAACTCCAAGGGTCTCAAGTCAAATATATCATAAGTAAAATCACATCTAATACATGAGCCACCTAAACATGTGCATCAAAACTACCTCATCAAATTAAACAGGTGCTCAAAGACCCTATGCAATTGACCAAGTTTAGGTATGGGAGGTGTGTCATAAAAACCTATTGGGTGAGCCAAAACCCTCAAGTAGGGGATGCTTCCAAAGGTAACCCCTTCAAGTTAATGTAGTGGATATGAGGTGGATAGGGATTAGACTCCATAGGTTTATGGGTTTCATGACAAACAAGGGCTTGTATTGTCTCATCTATGGGTGCCTTTGTAGAGGGTGTGTTGCACCTTCGTTTTCAATGCATCCTTTTTCAAATACCATTTATTGCCATTAATGAATTAAGGTCTAGAATGACTAGGTACTCCCTATGGGTAAAATAAATCTTGGGGGGCAGTACCACGGTGTCACTTGAAGGGAGAGGTACACATAGTGCCATAGGGGTAAAATCAATCTTGTAATGCACTTGTGTATATCCCTCAACAAGTGGGACATTTCATACATATGTATTTTATTTTGTAGGTCTTTGATCTTTTAGGAGAAACATTTCATCGTTCTCAAGAACTGTTTGGGCGAGCATCTAGAAGGTTATGATTTTGGCTTTTAACTTTTTCCAACTACAATCTGTTTAGGCCTTCAGCCCCTTCTTCCCATGAAATGAGGTACATGCCCTTCTTGGGTCAATAAGTCCATAAAACCTAGAATAGGGCAATGTGGTGGGGAAACAAGAGATGGAAAGTGGTAGGTATGGTTGGGAACGATACAATGACCCCTTAGGAGAACCCAGTCACACCCTTCCCCCAAAAGTTTTCCACTTACTAAGAAATCAATGACTCACTAAGGTGAAGCATGGTCATAAGCATAATGTCTAAGCAGGTGTTCTATAATCAAAAGCATCTTCAATACAACATATTCAAATGCCTCAAATATTAAAGAGATACTTACTAGAATACCTAAATTGTACCTCATAGAGCAAGATCGAATGTCTTCCAGAAGCAATCTGGTGTGGTGAATTCCATGGTGACAGATCCAAAAGCATGGTGGTGAAGTGGGTCTCCAAATGTGCAAGTGGAAACAAATGGTCAATCTGTCTCTCAGTACTCCATTTGTGTGACCCAAGGGCCTCGAGACATGATCTCCTCAGTCATCCCTAAAAATTGGGGATAACTATCCCAATAATAAAAGATGATAATTGGACCTCTGAAAGCATCATATAACTCCTCTAAACCCCTCGAGATCATTGGTAACATTAAATCACACCCTCTTATCAAGATGACATAAGCCCATAAAGACATCTCCAACTGCAGAGAAAAGGAACCCAAAAATGGGGACATTACAATCCTCCCTTCCCAAATATTGCTTTCCCTCAAGTAATTCCATCACAGTCCTATGATAAAAAATCTAACCCAAACTAAAGCTGAGAATGATCCCAGGGTCCCAAACCAACCTGAAAGATGTGAAGCACCCTCTACTCAAAGCATTGTCCAACAAGGTTCTAAGAGAAGAAGCCACCTGATTACTACCGATAGGTAGAGCATTCATGCACTGCAAAAACTCGATCAACCCTTCAGAAAATGGGTCTTCTAGGGAACCAACCCAAAGCACCATATGAGAAAATTTATGAAAGTAGCAGCTAAATCTCCCATTTGTATCAGTTTCCAAACTGTCAACCCATGAAATCCTAGGGTCCCAAGATAACCTAAAAAGAACCCACCATGCTGACGATGCACCACTTTGATCATAAGTGGTTGACCCTCGTGCCCAGACTACAACCTCCACTCCTAGAACCCCAATTTGTAATGTCTAGAAGACCTGACCCCACTACTACGGATCATATCCCGCAGATGCACCTCAGTGGAATCAAAGTCTGTAAGTCCACTGTCATACCCAATCCTGGGTATCGACAAAGAAAATCTATCCTTCCATATAGCATGCACCACATCATCTCCTCTCCGAGCATCCAAAAACTGAAACAAACCAATCAAATGAGTTCCTGGAACCCACATCCAAACTAGAAGTCCACTATGCCTCATACCAATTGAATCCAACTGTGCTACACTGATTAACTCTGTGCCAGCTAATCTATACTACTCCAGCCAAAATGTCCTGAGAACTGTTAATGTTTAAGCCATTATTATAGTTCTTTGCATTTCAATAGATAACAATAGCATAATGCAAGATCACTGAGAAATACACAATCACAAGAGACACAACATTTATCCTGTAAAACCCTATAGGGGAAGAAAACCCAACAAAAATTCTTTATTATAGATAGCCAATACAGTGCCAAGAGATAACTTAAGCTAATACATAAGATCCTCTCCCAAAGATGTGCCACTCTCTCTCCTTCTTCTTCAACTGTTGTTCCGAAACTTGTCTCTCAATGAGAAAGTGAGGTGTGTGTGTAAGTGAGGTGCTAGCCTCCTTATTTATACAAATCTAGCATGTGTGAAGTGTCTCTTCATTGGCAGGGCCGACTTCTTGAATTGGGTGGTTATAACCACCTTTATTATATTTCGGGGCCTCTTGATATATTCTGGGGTCGACTTCTTCTTTTCCTTTTATAATTACATTATGACCAATCCACAAAAGGGGATTTGGTCCTTATACAATGGCCGACATGATCAATCCACAATTGGGATTGATCCAATGAATAATATATTAAATAATAATAATAATACACTTTGCAGTTACATTATTTTAACACTCCCTCTTAACAAGAAGGGTATTCTTCAACAACATCATGCGAGAGAGAGAGGACAACATCATCAACAACATCAAGTGGGTGAGAGGACAACATCATCAATATCATCTTGGAACACTGACTGGCATATCTATAAATCATCAGAAGTTTTCTTCATCGGCAACATCGTCATTCTCAAAGGAATGCAATCATCATCTGCATCAATATGTATTAGTATAAAAATGATACATCATCATCATCATCACAACACAAGGTTGGCTCATCATAATAATACTAGAGTGGATTTACGTCACAGCTATCAATCCGGAAGCACAGTTATAGTCTCATCTCATAGCCTTGCTTTACGTCATAGCAATAAAGCTGGAAGAAAGATACTCATCCTGCTTTATGTCACAACATCAAGTTGGAAGCAGGATACTAGACTGGCTTTACATCATAGCTATCCAACTGGAAGCACAGTGCTAGTCTCGCCTCATTGTCTTGCTTTACGTCACAACTGTCAAGCCGGAATCAGGATGCTCATCTTGCTTTACGTCACAACCATCAAGTCGGAAGTAGGATACTAGACTAGCTTTACGTCACAGCTATCCTGCCGGAAGCTCAGTGCTAGTCTCATCACATCATCTTGCTTTACGTCACAACCATCAGGTCGGAAGCAAGGTACTCGTCCTGCTTTACGTCACAACCATCAGGTCAAAAGAAAGATACTAGACTAGCTTTATGTCACAGCTATCTAGCCGGAAGAACAGTACTAGTCACATCACATCATCTTGCTTTACATCACAACCATCAAGTCGGAAGCAAGAGATGTCTCATCACAGTGACTACTCCCCCTTTCGAGGAAGGTCCTTTCGGACTATACCAAACTTATCTTGAAAGTGCTCAAAATTTACAGGAGATAGAGGCTTGGTCAACACATCAACAACCTGTTCATCCGTGCTAATGTACTGGATCTTTAAGGATCCTCTCTGCAGCATATCACGGATGTAATGATATCAGATCTCTATGTGCTTCGACCTGTCGTGGAATACAGGATTCTCTGTCATCTTTATGCAGCTCTGTTTGTCACATAGGATTGTGGTTTCTTCCATCTCTAGGTCAAATAGACCGGTCAACAACTTTCGAAGCCATATAGCTTCGTAGCTGGCAGAACATGCAACAATGTATTCTGCTTCCGCTGTGCTGAGAGCAATGTTGGTTTGCTTCTTACTCTGCCACAAGATCATGGCTGATCCCAAACTGAAACAACATCCTGAAGTGATTTTCCTGTCAAAAACACTTCCTACCCAATCTGCATCAATATATCCACTCAATATGAAATCATGATCTCCATCATAGCTCAGACCACAATCTATTGTACCCTTAAGGTACCTCATCACATGTTTTGCAGCCACTAGGTGAACATGTATGGGTTCTACCAGAAACTGACTCAAGGTGTTCACAACAAAACAAATGTCTGGTCTGGTGTTCATCAGGTACATCAATGATCCAATAATTTGTCTGTACAGTGTTGCATTAATCAATACTGATGAAGTGTCGACCAACAGCTTCAACTTCGCTTCCATGGGTGTATTCATGGACTTGCATTCCAACATGTCGAATCTATTCAGGATTTCGACTGCATACTTCCCTTGGTTAAGGAAGATGCTCTATGGACTCTGCCATACCTCAATACCTAAGAAATAATGCATTAGGCCAAAGTCTTTCATCTCAAATTCTGAGGTGAGTCTCTTCTTACATTCGATGATGAGATTTTCTTCTCCAATTAAGAATAATTCATCCACATATAGCAGTAATATTATTGTCTCATTGTTCATAACCTTGAAGTAGAGGTTAGAATCTTCTTTACTCTTGGTAAATCCCAAGCTCGTTAGGAATCTCTCTATCTGTCCATACCAAGCTCTAGGAGCTTGCTTCAATCCGTATAAGGCTTTCTTCAATTTCCAGACATGAGACTTCCTATTTTCAACTTCAAATCCTTGAGGTTGCTCTATATACACTTCCTCTTCGATGACACCATTTAGGAAAGCTGTCTTCACGTCCATATGGTGTAACTTCCACTTCATCTTAGCTGCAAGGGATATGATGGTTCTGATCGAAGTGTATTTGGCTACAGGAGTGAATGTCTCTTCATAGTCAATGCCTTCTTTTTGAGAAAAGCCATGAGCGACAAGTCTTGCTTTGTACTTATCAATACTTCCATCAACAACATGTTTTATTTTGAAGAGCCATTTGGAGGATACCATGTCTTTACTCTTCAGTCTGGGAACTATTTCCCATACATCATTATTTATTATGGATTGGTATTCCTATGTCATGGCATCTGCCCATTCTTTCATCTGAATGGATTCTTCAAAGCAGGTAGGCTCCTTCTCTAGGAGGTCACACATCAAAGCCGTATAACTGGAGAATGGCTTTGGTCTTTTCACCTGTCTTGTGGTTCCTTGGGGAACACCATACTTTTCTCCATATTGAATAAGCTCTCTAGCCCAAGTTGGCTTCCTTTTATGGAGTATCGTCATCTAAGGAGGTTCTTGGACTTCTGATATATCATGGTCTTCTAGAATTTCCTCATCAGAGGAAGTTACGACTTCCCTCACTGGTTCTGCGGCTCTGGGAACCTCCCTCATTGCAATACTGGGGATTACAGGTTCCTCTTCATATACTTCTTCAA
>ML782482.1:285224-306645 GCA_009831015.1 Picea engelmannii | reverse complement strand
CCATTGTTGCTTCTGCCCATAAGTACATAGGAATATCTTGATCATGGATCATAGTCTTCACAGCTTCCATTATCATTCTGTTCTTTCGTTCAGCTACACCGTTTTGCTGGGGATTATAGGGAGCAGTGAGTTCCCTCTTGATCCCAACATCTTTGCAGAAGTTCACAAACTCTTTTGAGGTATATTCTCCTCCATTATTTGAATTGAGTATCTTAATATTTCTTTCAGAAAGGTTCTCTATCAAGGCTTTGAATTCCTTGAACTTGTTGAACACTTCATCTTTAGATTTCAAAAAATATATCCAGGTTTTACGAGAATAATCATCAATAAATAATACATAATATACATACCCACTAATGGAGGACGATGGCATTGGGCCACATACATCTGAATGAATGAGCTCTAGGACTCCTTCTTCTTTGTTGTCCCTCTTCGAAAAAGGGTTCTTAATGTTCTTCCCTTGTGCACATCCATTACATATGCCTTCATGGTCAACCTTGAGTTCTAGTAAACCTGTGACTGCTTTTCATATGTATGGTAGCGACTTGTAGTTGATGTGAGCTAATCTTATATGCCAAAGTTCACATGAGTTTTCAATGGTGTGGGTCATGGCAGCCTTTGAGTGACCCTTTAGTTTATGCAAGCCATTTTCTTCACTTCTAATGATGATTGCTTCATTTAAGGTTTCTCCTTTAGCCCACATAAGAACTTCTCCATCTATAAAGGCAACTCTGAAGCCTTTCTTTTCTAAAGCTGAAATGGAGAGTAGGTTCTTAGTCAAACTTGGTACATATAGTACATCCTTCATCTTCAATGAATTCCCTGAATTCAGTTTGTAGTTTGATTCTCCCACTCCCTTAATGGGATATTGGTAATCATCTCCAAGTGTCACTTTCTGAGAAAAATTATTTTTTGAGATACAAGATGCGCCACTATCAGTTAGCCAAGTGTCCTCTCTAGGTGTTATAGATCCTGAGAGGGCCGAGATTAAGACATGGTCTTTGTGGGTGGCTCTTCATATTTGACTACATGGTCATGGTGCCTCTTATGTTTTCTCTTGTATTCTTATCGTCTGGCTGGAAAAAACTTAACAATATGTCCCATCTTGTCACAATGATAGCATTGTACAGATGAGTAGTCTCTTTCCTTTCATTGTCCTTTCTTCTAAAATCTCCTTGGATGGGATTCTTTATGATTGAATTTGTTTGACTGTTGAGGCTCTTTATGAGTCTCCTTTTGGAAGTAGAGTTTCTTCCTTCCTCCTTTGGTGTGAGTAGTTAGGGCTTGATCATCATCTCTTGCTAGTAACGCTTCATGATTCACTACTCTTGTTTCTTCTTGGATGCATTCTTCCCATAGACTATCAAACTTTAGTTTCTCTGTTCTGGCACATATCGTTTGGATGAATGCATCACAAGGTCTTGTGAGACCATTTAGGGATATCATTATGAGTTCGTCTTTGTCTATGGTATCTCCAATTGCTTCTAACTGTTCTTTGAATTTTGAGATTCTAGAGAAATATTCCCGAATTGTTTCCCCTTTTGCATCCTTGTATTCTTCAATTGAGTTCTTAGATTCATCTTTCGGTTTATGTTATTTCCTTCATACATTCTGGTCAAGGCATGAAACATTTCTTTTAGAGTCTTCTTATATGACACATAAGGAATCAGGTGATCTTTGATTGAATCTGCAATGATTCTTTTGGCCCTGATTATGTCCTTTTGATGCTTGGCTTTTTCTGTAGCATCGTCAGGTTCCAGAATTTCTCCTTTGACAAATTTTGCTAGGTCATTCTCTTCAAGAACTAGTCCAATCCTATAATTCCAAGCACAAAATTTTTCCACACCTTCCAGCTTGTGAACAAGCTTAGTGCTTGCAGACGTCTTTTACCTGGAGCTAGGAAAATGATCGAAAAATGAAAGTGCTCAAAATCAAAATCTGACCTTACTAGGATGTGCGCTTGGCTGAGGTGAGTATCCTGGTGTGTTTGGATTTGAGAAAATCAACTTTTTCTCCTCTAAACTTGATCTGCAGATTTCTGGACTGGTGCTTCTGGTTTTCTGGTACCTCTAGTACTCTGGTACTTCTGGTACACTAGTTTTCTGGTACTTTGTGAAACTAGGGTTTCACTTTCTACGAGATCCAGCCACTGAAAAGGTGCATCGAGAGTGCCAAAGTAATCCTTGGGGGAGGGTGCACTTTTCTAGATGGTTTTAGGGTTGAAAAGATTCACCATCAAAAATCCCTAATTTGCATGTACGACAACAGTGAGGTTTTTCACTCTTGTGAAAGATTCTCTATTCAACTTGGCTCTAATACCATGTTAATGTTTAAGCCATTATTATAGTTCTTTGTATTTCAATAGATAACAAAAGCATAATGCAAGATCACTGAGAAATACACAATCACAAGAGACACAACATTTATCCTAGGAAACCCTCTGGAGGAAGAAAACCCAACAAAACTTCCTTATTATAGATAGCGAATACAATGCCAAGAGATAACTTAAGCTAATACAGAAGATCCTCTCCCAAATATGCGCCACTCTCTCTCCTTGTTCTTCAACTGTAGTTCTGAAACTTGTCTCTCAATGAGCAAGTGAGGTGTGTGTGTAAGTGAGGCGCTAGCCTCCTTATTTATACAAATCTGGCACATATGAAGTGTCTCTTCACTGGCAGGGCCGAATTCTCAAGCTGGGTGGTTATAACCACCTTTATTATATTTCGGGGCCTCTTGATATATTCTGGGGCCGACTTCTTCTTTTTCCTTTTATAATTACATTATGACCAATCCACAAAAGGGGATTTGGTCCTTATACAATAGTCGACATGATCAATCCACAATGGGGGTTGATCCAATGAATAATATATCAAATAATAATAAGAATACACTTTGTAGTTACATTATTTTAACAAGATCTATGTTTTCCCGATCATGGTCAATGTACTTAAGCAACCTATGGAGCCTAAATTCCTCCCTAAAGAACCATTCTGCTATCTGCGATGCCTCATACTTTGATAAAGTCCCTGAAATGTAGTCCTTTCCATGCACCTCTGGTAGACCTGTGCTAAAATTTGTCGACACACTCTCCCACTTCTGTCCTAAAATGAGTGTAGACTTCCATAATCATGTTGGATAGGTATGCTCTGACTCATTCTGCTAATAATTCATGCACTCCCTCAGATGTCTCCACATGTCGTCCTTAAGGCCCTTCCATGAGAATCTATCTCTGATCTGCTGGCAAGTATGAAAGTACCTAGGATGCCCTTCCAAGGGTATGTTGTCATCCTTATACACACTTGCAAATGTGAGCTAAGTCCTGCTCACTTAGTGTGTCCTCGGAGGCACAATGCCTAGGTTCAAAGTCCACGCTGTCACTTTGACTTGAACCTGTTCTGTCTAGGCTAAATCCTAGAGAAGCCAAGGGGGGTAGATCGTAGTTACTAGATGAGATTAAGGATTTAATGTTCCAGGAGTTGGTTTTAATTGGTTAGAAGGTAAGGGGGAATCTAGCCTATGATGCCAATAAAAAAATGCAAGATGAAACTATCTAAGTATGAGAGTCAGACTTTTTCTTAGGGAAACTAAGTCTAGTGCCTAAGATTGGGAAATGGGGTCAACTAAGTTAAGGGGATGTTCGTTACAAGATAATTACAAGTTTAAAAAATATTGCAAAACGATAGATACAACTAGATACAAAAGAATATCTAAGATATACAGATTAAGACTAGATACAAGATATACAATATACTAACAAGTTTACTTGCATGTGCAGGAATTAAAGATACTCGATATAAAGAAATCATCAACACATGAAGCCAAGCATGCTCACAACAGATAGAGTTCTATTGGACTACTTTTCAATGGCCAAGAGACGCAAAACACTTAAGACCCAATCAAGAGAATACCTCCAGGTGGATGCGCACTTCTTGAAGGATCACACCACATATACAGGAATTAAGGATAGATGAAAAAAGTGGAAAACAAAATATTCCCAATGAAAGATTTAACCACTTAGATATTATTTATACAACACATCAAAGATAGCTTGCATATGAATGTAAATTGAAAGAAAGTAAGATCAGTGAGCTTGCAAGTATGCAATTGTATTGTTGATGTTGTAGATTAAAAATTAAATTAAGTGATTAAGTGTGAGATTAATTTAAGCCCTATCTAGGTGTCAACCCAAAAACTATCCTCCCCCTATTACCAAGTGGTTGTTGGATGCTCAAGAAGTGATGCAACGAGGCCTACCCTAGCTTCACAGGTCAACCCTAAGGCCGAGTACTCCGGAAAACTTTCCGTGGCTTTCCTCAAAACCCCAGTTTTTAAATGGCGAAGATGGTGAGTTATGGTGTCTTATTAAGTCTAATTAATAAATTTTAGACCTATGAGCTAAATATTGCGAAGTGTAATTGAGTTCTTGTAGCTTGCTCAACAAGAGATTTCCAAAATACTGAAAATTGTAAGATAAGAAGGCTGAAGCCTTTAGACAATGGATTGCAAATTAAATTTTAGTTTCCGGAAAAGGCCTTGGGGACCCAAATCAAAATTAATGATTGAGTTATTAGTTTATTAGATTGCACATATGAAGTGTAAAAACCGAACGTAACTTGCGGAATCGTAAAAGATGATTACTTTATGCCTTTATGAAACTAGTGTTAGCATGCATGTATGTAAGATAAAGATTAGAGAAATTGAAACTTGCATGCTACAGAAAATAAAGATCTAACCTAAGCCACCACGGGCCCTAAGCTAGCATGTGTTAAGTATGAGATCTACTCTAGATTATTTTAGCTTTAAGCATGCATGTAGAAATCACTACTAATCTAGCTAAACTAAGCAAGGAAAGACAGAAAAGAAAGCTAATCTAAACTTGCAAAGTAAAGTCTGAAGGAAAGGAAAGGAAGTCGCTTGGGTACAACTCATTTGGGCTTGCATTTACAATGTTTTAGAGAGAAGAGAAAGAAGAGAAATTGTTACCACAATGAGAGGAGTTGTTTGAGGGTGTGTTGTGCATGGAATTGGGAAACATGCCCTCTTGTCCTGGTAAGAACCTGCAAAAATCAGCAAGCTATTGCTTGTTGATTTGAGCTGCAATACACTCAATAAAGTTATGAAATTTTTGTTTTTAGGAAGAAATTTCATGCATACAAAAAACAGAAAATTGCATTGATTAAGTGACCAATCTAAGCATGTTAAATACCAAAATCTGAAAGTGTAAGAATGAGGGAGAAGAATAGAAAATTGCTTGTGAAGTGTAAGTGAAGATGAGGGCAGATTCGTCCTTGAAGCTATCCCAACAAATTCCTTTCAAGGCAACCTGCAAGCTTCAATAAACCGTGAGATCAAATAGATAAATGGATTGCATGCATGGATAATACAACAAATTTAGTATTAAACATGAATATAACGCATATAGTCAAACAAACAAAGTTTTACTCCACCTAGCCAAGCAAACAAAGTTATACCTCARCTATACTATTTTAATGATCACAAAATATTGAAAACAAGAACAACAACACCTTGAGTATGTAAATGAAGTATGTAGACAAAATCCAACACTCCCAATTCCTCCAAAGCGAATTCTGTATTATTAAATGGGAAGAGGTTGTTGCAACATTGTTGCTCCAAGCTCTTCAATAATCAAAACTAGTGAAGCAATATGGCAATAGTGAGAGAGAGAAGGAATGGGATAGAGAGAATTTGGTAGCATAACAATACTGTCAAGAATGATGAATAATGAGGGAGTGAGAGGTTTCTTAAATAGATTGAGAATCTAAGGAGACCCCTCTTGGATCTTCAACAAGTGTCAAACATCCAAGGGACAAGACAACTCAAAGGTCAAAGCAACCAATGAGGGACTAAGCTTTTAGGGTGAGGGGAAATGGCAAGAAAGTAAGGGGATGAGGAGAAAGCAAGGAAGGAGGGGGAAAATTAGGCAAGTGAGGGAGTCCATGCATGCCTTAGAGGAAGAGTTATTTGCTTTCAATGTGATGTTTCCATCCCCTCAAAGCTTTATTCAATTTTGCAAGAGGGAAAGCATGAGTCAAGGGAGGAAAGATGTGAGGTATGGGAGAGGCATGTGGGAGGATGTTTTGGACACATTCCTTATTGGCACACGATTGGTGGAGGAGAGGCCCACACATTTATTTTAGGAAAGATTCCAACATTACATGGGGATTTTCAAGATTACGTGAGTTAGTGCGTGAGGATGGTGAAGGCGTGGAGAGTGGGGGTGTGTGGGACATACTCCCAAATGGGATGTGAGTGGAAGAGGAGTGGGCATATTAGTTTTAGAGAGGACCCATGATATTATTAATAGAAAACTTCAAACATTTTCATGGGAATTGAGAGATGTGTGAGCCACGTGAGGCAAGGAAGGAGGGATGCGTGAGGGTGTTGACTTGGAGTGTGGAGTCCACACTCCAAGTGTGAAGTGGAGGTTTAGAGGATTGGAACACCTCATGAGGAGGGTCCCTCAACCAATATTTAAAACAAAATACTAAGTACTCACGTGGAGAGGGGGTGATGTACTCAAAGGGGGACGTATTGTCCAAAGTGGGAATTAAATTAAAATTTAATTAAAAGATTGGGTAAAGCGTAGATAAAGGTTTGGGATAGGTTATATGGGTACCTATCATCATTAATTCCACTTACTTCGCTCAATTTGACTAACTATTACAAAATTGGCATTTGCCCATGTCCTGGGTTTGGCAATTAAAATCGTCGTTTTTCAAAAAAACCTCCTAAGTGGACAAACAATCTAGCAAAACTTGTCCGACTGAGTTGAAACTTGGTTCATGGGTGTAGGGGTTCTCATTAGCTTTATTTTGAGTAAAAATACCCCTATCAAAGATCTCGGTACCTAAGTTTTACATTAAATACCCAGAATTAATTAATTAATTAATTCAGAACCTTAAAAAAAACCTTGCTATACTTGACGAAATTCCGAGAAATTTCGCGTGTTGTCTTACATGGTCATTTACAACATTCCTAAACACTAGATACCTAGGAATGACTCCATTAGAATTCCTTCCACCAATTTGGAGGATTTATTGGGTGGGAGTGAAAAACTCAAGGGAGATTAACCCGGCTGGTTAGGCCACATTAACCTCCCGAGGATTAAAAACACTCAGTGAAAGGGACTCTCCTAATGAAGAAACCCTAAGGAAACTGACCTAACATGATCCATGTAGACCTATTACATTATAAAACCATGCAGGGGTGCGGTAATCCCACTTACAAAACTGTGTGCTGGAGCAAAAAAAATGCCCTGTAGAACCAATTAGTCTTCGACATGTTTGCATCTGTTGATGCATATCTTCATGGTACATGGAGTTGATCCCCTAGTTGAATAGGCGGTCAAAATTTGACTCCACATGGGGACGTGTGTTCGATCTTCTCAATCAGGACAAAGAGCATATGAGAATCCATCATCTACAAAAGGTGATCACCAATATCCAACATAAGCATACATATATATCAAGCGAATAAATAAAATTCTATAAACAACATTTACATTATGAAATAACTAAAGTACAAGATGTATAACTACAAAATGAATCTATGATACAGAAATAATTCTAAGTACATATGAATGAAACAATACAAAATTGAAAAACAAGGAGAAGGGTTAGAGATATGTTACAAAGGGTGTCCAAATGGACACCAAGTTGTTGTTTGAAGAACACTTCAAGGCAGAGTTTGCTCGCTAGCATGTCTGACTTTATGTCGTCCCATTGGCTGAGAAGAGTTTCTAGAAGACTGATACACTTTGTGCTGGTTGTTTATTCTTTCATGTGAATCCCAGTTTCTAACCTTAGGCCACTTGGGGCAGTTCCCCTTAAAAAAATTCTGATGGTTTTCCATAGGTGCCAAGTGCAAAGCCTGTGAAATTAGTTTTTCTTTAAAAGGCTTGGCATATCTTTCATTAGGGATGGTATACTTTACTTTATCAATATTAACCTTATCATCCCTAGTAAACTCCATCGGATTTTCGTCATTGAATCTATCTTTAATTTTCCCAATTCTACAAAATAAGAAGGGCCTGGCCCAAGAATTCCATCTGACTTGTTCTGACCTCTAACTGATTCCTCTGATGCAAGATGAGCTGGTGAAACATTTTTGACTGACAAATCCAACTCTGACTTTAATTCTGAAGAAAGCAAACCATTATCTGTCTCATCCAAATCTTTCTCAAGAAAAATCCCATCAAAAAAATCCGTGGGGTACCAAAAATTACAAATGCTTGGGGGTTTATCATTTAATTTCATCTTTATAGGAGTAGACTCTATCTCATAACACCCCATTTCGACTTCCCAAAAAAAATCTCATTTTCCTTTTTCTTAGGATCTTCCACATGATATTTTCTTTCCAACTCTCTATTCAATCTAAACTCTAAACCATTTGGAGTTGGAATGGTGGTATAAGTTAAGTCCATCTGTAAATTACCACCTAAATATGCAATTGTCTTTCTATTTAACAACATACCCCAAGTATTCGTCACATCAATTACAACAATGTCCATCTCAATCATGATATCTAGGAATGCAGTTAAGTGTACCTGTAATCCTTTAATCAAACCATGCACTGCTATGGTTCTACTATCCATAGCGCAAATGTTATGATAAGGCCTAGATATTCTTAAGTTCAATTGTTCCATTACTTTCTTAGTCATAACATTTGAAGTAGCTCCTGAATCTAACATACAATTATGAAGAATAAAATTGTTCACGAGCAAGGATAGGAAAAAGTGTCTATTCTTTTCATTTCCCCTATCCATATTTTGTAGAATAACCGGTGCAGCCTGATAAGTTCTCGTTGGTGGCACGTCAACACTTTTCTAAGAAGGGAAATCTATGGCTTTGAGTATTTTCTCCCTCTGAGAAGGAATCTTCATTAACTCTGACACTGGCACCAACATTTTTGCATTACTTAACCATCCTCCTAAGTCAATGTTTAAATATGAGCTTGCATACACATTTGACTTAGGGGGGTTTTGAGCTACCTTGGGAAAGTTTGCTTGGTTGTTACTTTGATTTTTATTTCCATTCCTTTGGTAGGTAATGCCTCTAAACTTAGCCATTTCAGCTACTTGTTGTGGATTAGGCTTAGGACCAAACATTTCTGTCACCTTATCCACCACAACATCACTCATGCAATTCACATTTCTCGCCCCCTCATTATGTTCATCTGAATCCATCCAATCATACATGCCATCATTATACTTATGACCAAACATATTAACTTGTTCATTCGAATATCCATAAGGTTTGATCTCATCATAAAGGTGAAGGAAGGCTTGGCAAGTCGATTCATCATGGAATTGCTCACAAGATCTACAATAATGAACAACCTGGTGATCAACCCAACTAGTGGATTCAAATGGATTTGGTGGTCTTTGATCTTGGGGAGGATATTTCTTAGGCCATTTGTCATTTGACCTATGTTGGGGCCTATTTCCTTGACCCCTTTCCATGGTGATCAACCAGTTCTGTATGGCATTGATTTGATTTGCTTGGTTGATCTCCATTTGCTTGATCTGATTAGCATGATTAACTTCCATTTGTTTAATCAATTGAGTGAGTTCCTTAATGCCATCATTAGAAGATTTCTAAGTTTCAACATTCTTCTTCTTCTCATCATAAAGTTGGGAAGAAGATCCTCTAGTAAAACTAGGTATGTTAGACTTCCTAGCATCCTGCATGTTTTTATCAATTTTGATAGCCGTGGCTTGTGCTGTTTTCAAATCCTGAGGGTCCTTATCCCTTAAGGCATATCTCATTTCTCTCTCAAAATCCTCCATATAATATATCAAGACTGCAACATTTGAGGGTTTTATATCATCATGCAAACTCTTAACTAGGTTGTTAAATTTAGCGTTGAATTCCTCCATAGTTTCGTTCTCTTTTTTATGGATAGAAGTGAGGGCCGCTAACTAAAACCTATGTTCCTTATGATCACCCCATCTTTTTCTAAATTCATCCAATATGGAATCAAGGGGGCTAAACTTAGCTAGATCAAAATCGGTAAACCATTCAGCGGCAACCCCCTCAAGTGACTACACAAACAAGGTCATCTTTACGTCTTCTTCGTCATGACCTTGGCAAAACTTCAAGACACACCTCTGGAAGTTCAAGATGTGGGACTTTGCACTTATTGCATAGTTTCCCTGAAAGGTAAGTAGCTTGTCTATGGATTTCTCAGGGACTTGATGTGGGGCACCTTGGATTGCTGCAAAATTCAAAGGCCTCAAGAATATACTCATGGTTGCGTTAGTATTATTAGTGGGATTATTAACAGTTGGTTGCTTATTAGTTTGGAACAAGAATTGGATATCAGGGAGTGCTTCTTCTCCAAGAATTTCAAGTAGCCTCCTAGGGGCAAGGCGATTTACCCTCCTCCTATAAACCTTTTCAGGTTCAGGAAAAGAGTAAATCAAACCTTGTGCAACACTCCTAGTAATATACCTGACAGATTTGTTTAATTGAGTCACCACTTCAAAAGGAAACACATGGAATCAACCAATGCAAGTTCAAAGACTTTTAGGGACTAAAGTGTTTTATTGCTTAGTTCTAAAAAATAAATAAATAAGTTAAGTCGTTTTGACCAAGGATAAATGACTTGTCCCTGACAACGCCGCCAAAGATGTTGCCATTCTTATACACACCTGCAAACGTGAGCTAAGTCCTGCTCACTTAGTGTGTCCTCGGAGGCACAATGCTTAGGTTCAAAGTCCATGCTGTCAGTTTGACTTGAACCTCTTCCGTCTAGGCTAACTCCTAGGGAAGACAAGGGGGGTAGACCCTAGTTACTAGATGAGATGAAGGATTTAATGTTCTAGGAGTTGGTTTTAATTGGTTAGAAGGTCAGGGGGAATCTAGCCTATGATGTCAATCAACAAATGAAAGATGAAACTATCTAAGTATGAGAGTCAGACTTTTTCCTAGGGAAACTAAGACTAGTGCCTAAGATTGGGCCATGGGGTAAACTAAGTTAAGGGGATGTTCGTTACAAGATAATTACAAGTTTACAAAAGATTGCAAAAAGATAGATACAACTAGATACAAAAGAATATCTAAGATATACAGATTAAGACTAGATACTAGATATACAATATACTAACAAGTTTACTCGCATGTGCAGGAATTAAAGACACTCGATATAAAGAAATCATCAACACATGAAGCCAAGCATGCTCACAAAAGATAGAGTTCCGTTGGACTGCTTTTGAATGGCCAAAAGACGCAAAGAACTTAAGACCCAGTCAAGAGAATGCCTCCAGGTGGATGCGCACTTCTTGAAGGATCACACCACAGATACAAGAATTAAGGATAGATGAAAAACGTGGAAAGCAAAATATTTCCAATGAAAGATTTAACCACTTAGATATTATTTCTACAACACATCAAAGATAGCTTACATATGAATGTAAATTGAAATAAAGTGAGATCAGTGAGCTTGCAAGTATGTAATTGTATTGTTGATGTTGTAGATTGAAAATTAAATTAAGTGATTAAGTGTGAGATTAATTTAAGCCCTATCTAGGTGTCAACCCAAAAAATCTCCTCCCCCTATTACCAAGTGATTGTTGGATGCTCAAGAAGTGAGGCAATGAGGCCTACCCTAGCTTCACAGGTCAACCCTAAGGCCGAGTACTCCGGGAAACTTTTCGTGGCTTTCCTCAAAACCCCAGTTTTTAAATGGCGAAGATGGTGAGTTATGGTGTCTTATTAAGTCTAATTAATAAATTTTAGACCTATGAGCTAAATATTGCGAAGTGTGATTGAGTGCTTGTAGCTTGCTAAACAAGAGATTGCCAAAATACTGAAAATTGTAAGATAAGAAGGCTGAAGCCTTTAGACAATGGATTGCAAGTTAAATTTTAGTTTCCGGAAAAGACCTTGGGGACCCAAACCAGAATTAATGATTGAGTTATTAGTTTATTAGATTTCACATATGAAGTGTAAAAACCGAACGTAACTTGTGGAATCGTAAAAGATGATTACTTTATGCCTTTATGAAACTGGTGTTAGCATGCGTATGTGTAAGATAAAGATTAGAGAAACTGAAACTTGCATGGAACGAAAAATAAAGATCTAACCTAAGCCACCACGGGCTCTAAGCTAGCATGTGTTAAGTATGAGATCTACTCTAGATTATTTTAGCTTTAAGCATGCATGTAGAAATCACTACTAATCTAGCTAAACTAAGCAAGGAAAGACAGAAAAGAAAGCTAATCTAAACTTGCAAAGTAAATTCTGAAGGAAAGGAAAGCAAGCCGCTTGGGTACAATTCCTTTGGGCTTGCATTTACAGTGTTTTAGAGAGAAGAGAAAGAAGAGAAATTGTTACCACAATGAGAGGAGTTGTTTGAGGGTGTGTTGTGCATGGAATTGGGAAGCATGCCCTCTTGTCATGGTAAGAACCTGCAAAAACCAACAAGCTATTGCTTGCTGATTTGAGCTGCAACACACTCAACAAAGTTATGAAATTTCTGTTTTAGGCAAAAATTTCGTGCATACAAAAACCAGAAAATTGTATTGATTAAGTGACCAATCTAATCATGTTAAATACCAAAATATGAAAGTGTAATAATGAGGGAGAAGAACAGAAAATTGCTTGTGAAGTGTAAGTGAAGATGAGGGAAGATTCGTCCTTGAAGCTATCCCAACAACTTCCTTTCAAGGTAACCTGCAAGCTTCAATAAACCGTGAGATCAAATAGATAAATGGATTGCATGCATGGATAATACAACAAAGTTAGTATTAAACATGAATATAACACATATAGGCAAACAAACAAATTTTTACTCCACCTAGCCAAACAAACAAAGTTATACCTCAACTATACTATTTTAATGATCACAAAATACTTAAAATAAGAACAACATCACCTCGAGTATGTAAATGAAGTATGTAGACAAAATCCAACACTCCCAATTCCTCCAAAGCGATTTCTGTATTATTAAATGGGAAGAGGTTGTAGCAACAATGTTGCTCCAAGCTCTTCAATAATCAAAACTAGTGAAACAATATGACAATAGGGAGAGAGAGAAGGAATGGGATGGAGAGAATTTGGTAGCATAACAATACTGTCAAGAATGATGAATAATGAGGGAGTGAGAGGTTTCTTAAATAGCTTGAGAAGCTAAGGAGACCCCTCTTGGATCTTGAACAAGTGTCAAACATCCAAGGGACAAGACAACTCAAAGGTCAAAGTAACCAATGAGGGACTAAGATTTTAGGGTGAGGGGAAATGGAAAGAAAGTAAGGGGATGAGGAGAAATAAAGGAAGGAGGGGGTGAATTAGGCAAGTGAGGGAGTCCACACATGCCTTAGAGGAAGAGTTACTTGCTTTCAACGTGATGTTTCCATCCCCTCAAAGCTTTATTCAATTTTGCAAGAGGGAAAGCGTGAGTCAAGGGAGGAAAGACGTGAGGTATGGGAGAGGCGTGTGGGAGGATGTTTTGGACACATTCCTTATTGGCACACAATTGGTGGAGGAGAGGCCCACACATTTAATTTAGGAAAGATTCCAACAGTGGAGATTTTCAACCTTACGTGAGTTAGTGTGTGAGGATGGTGAAGGCGTGGAGAGTGGGGATGTGTGGGACACACTCCCAAATGGGACATGAGTGGAAGAGGAGTGGGTGTATGAGTTGTAGAGAGGACCCACGGTATTATTAATAGAAAGCTTCAAACATTTTCGTGGGAATTGAGAGATGTGTGGGCCACGTCAGGCAAGGAAGGAGGGATGCATGAGGGTGTTGACTTGGAGTGTGGAGTCCACACTCCAAGTGTGAAGTGGAGGTTTAGAGGATGGGCACACCTCATGAGGAGGGGCCCTCAACCAATAGTTAAAACAAAATACTAAGTACTCATGTGGAGAGGGGGTGATGTACTCAAAGGGGGACATATTGTCCAAAGTGGGAATTAAATTAAAATTTAATTAAATTATTGGGTAAAGGGTAGATAAAGGTTTGGGATAGGTTAGATGGGCCCCTATCATCATTAATGCCACTTACTTCGCTCGATTTGACTAACTATTACAAAATTGGCATTTGCCCATGTCTTGGGTTTGGCAATTAAAATCACCGTTTTCCAAGAAAAACTCCTAAGTGGACAAACAACCTAGAAAAACTTGTTCGACTGAGTTGAAACTTGGTCCACGGGTGTAGGGGGTCTCATTAGATTTATTTTGAGTACAAATACCCCTATCAAACATCCCGGGACCTAAGTTTTACATTAAATACCCAAAATTAATTAATTAATTAATTAATTCAGAACCTTAAGAAAAACCTGGCTATACTTGACGGAATTCCGCGAAATTTCGCGTGCTATCTTACATTGTCATTTACAACATTCCTAAACACTATCTTCCTAGGAATTACTTAAGTATAACACCTTCCACCACTTTGGAGGATGGGAGTGTAAAACTCAAGGGAGATTAACCCGACTGGTTAGGCCACATTAACCTCCCGAGGATAAAAAAACACTCAGTGAAAGGGACTCTCCTAATGAAGAAACCCTAAGGAAACTGACCTAACATGATACATGTAGACCTATTACATTATAAATCCACACAGGGGTGCGGTAATCCCACTTAGAAAACTGTGTGCTGGAGAAAAAAAAATGCCATGTAGAACCAATTAGTCTTCGACATGTTTGCATCTGTTGATGCATGTATTCATTGTACATGGAGTTGATCCCTTAGTTGAATAGGCAGTCAATAGGGTGTATCATGTATAACCCTCATGATATATTCCTTAAGTGTGGACTCAAGGACTAAGTATATGCTATATCTGTAGTAGATGGTATCGTCCACCACTCTATACCTGTCATCTTGAATATGACCATCCATCAACTCACATGAAAACCAATCCTTGGAATATTTCACTAGAAGGTGGGACTTCCAATCAGCTGAAATCCCTATGATCCAATTCAATGTTTCATGGATGTCCTCCTGATGTGTCTATACATCCTGCATACTGATCACATGGACACAATATAAAGCATCCGCCATGCCAATCTCCCTGTCCCTCTCTTGATGATATCCTGATTGAAGATCAATCTCTGGAGAGTACTTTGTCCCATGCCTGAATATGCTCTCCATCATGCCCCATGTCCCATCTAACTGTCTCCAATGATCCTCCCATGTCCTACTGTATATATGAGGATATCATCAAAGAACACCAACATAAACCCTTGTAGATGCGGTGTCAAGATGGGGTTCATTCGAGACTGAAAAGTGGCAAGTATGTTGGTCAACTCCAATAGCATGACCAAGAACTCGTAGTGTCCAAAATTACACCCAGAAGTAGTCTGGTGATATCCCAATCAAAGAACATTCTTCGAGGAATATGCTACTTGATGAATCTTATCTATCAACTTCTTGCCCCTGTACAATCCAAACTCAATGGTATGCTCAAAGTCCCTGTCAAGAAGTCTCTATGAAGGGATCGCCCCACAATCCTATACCGATGTGTCCACATCCTCAATATATCCATTCCCACTACAAGTAGGTGCATATAACTCCCTGATGGCTGGTCCACAAGATATATTCTCAACTCCCCCATCTACAGTTATGACTTGAGCCATCAATGGGATCCCCAAAATAAGTGGCTCATGATCTCCAAAATGCAGATTATGTGTATAATCATAAGTCTCTAAACCATACCTCTCGTCAAGCCCATGGAAATATAAATTCTCCTCGCGCTCGAACATCACAATAGGCTCCTCCATCAAACCATAAGTACCACTAACATCCTCATGTGTCTTGATTGCCATAAATGACTGAAATGATGAAGAATGTTCACAATTCAACTCCATATGAAGCTCGTGTGTAAGAATTCCAACTTTCTGTTCATCATCCCATTCAAAAAGTGGATTATCAAAATAAGACTTTGTATCCATATCAAATAATGGGTTGTCAAGTTGAATGCTATATTACACTTATTTCTCATGCTCTTCCTGGGCTAAGAGAGGCTTCAACTTCTCCTCACTTTGAGCAACCACCATCTCAGATAGGACTTGCTTCACGGATAAGGGTTTTTTATCACCATTCAACATTTTAGCTGATAAGATAGAATAAAGTGAATGGGGAACTTCATTGCGTTCATTTACAATCAATGTCATGATGGAATGCATGGTTGTAATAACATTGATAGCATGATATTTTTTGATGGTAGCAAAGAATTGATGAAACATTTTGAGAATTAGATCATTCAATCCCATATCAATCATGATATTACCAGATCTTGTTTTTGTAAATGTTTCAAGTATGGTAACCCTCCTAGTAAATTGAGAACCTGTAACATCATCCAATCCTTGGAAACTATCTACCAACAATTGAAACATCTCTTTCATTGTGTTGTTAGCATAAGGAGATTTTGGTGCTGAAATTCTCATGACTTCACTCAAACATGAAGTGACCATGAGTCTTATCTCTTTGTCTGTGTGTCTCAATTTTTTTTTCTTACCCAATGAAGACACTGTTGAAATCATGGTTGCTTGTTATACTTGAGAAGGTGACCGATTCACCATATGTAAACAACCCTCAACTTCCTCCAAGGTGCTGAGAAGAACATCCTTTGGCTGGAATAGGCATTTAATTTTACCTCCTGCCTTAAAAAGTGTATTGACCAACTCATCTTCACTCAATGAAACAATTATTTTCAAACCAACAGGTTGGGAGGATACATTGCTCTGATACCACTATAATAACCCCACCCACTATTGATATGAAGTTTTGTTTTCTGCTGAAATATTTTGGTGGTTTCTTGGTTTATAACTTTCATCAAACACTTTGATGTTGTATCCCAAACTCACTGTAAACCTCCTCTATTGGATTTGTAGAATTTTAGGTGAATTGTTGGTTTATGTATTTTGTCAAACACTTATTTGGCATACTCAAGCTTGTTGTAACATACCTTTACTGCAGTTGTTTGCTGATTTGTGTTTACCATATACTTTTCAATGGATACATGAAGTTCAACGCCAAATAAAATATACTTAACACATACCAATTACAACAACAATATCATAGTTAACTAATGTTCCCACAAACTATTACAACAGTAAGAAAACATACCCAAAACTACCCAAATTTATTATTAAACCAAATAAAAACCTTTACACATCATTATAACTCACAAATTTGGTCTCTAAACACATTTGCAATGGATGACAATGTTGTTGGGTAAATGTGAATGGAAATGAGTCATAAATGATGGTTTTAGCAACCTCCAAAAACCCCATGATTCTGCTACAAAAGTGATTTCTTCCACCTAGAATTTTCTTCCTAGAGAATACTCAGCTCCCCTTGAGACAACTTAACCCCTTCACTACACAAATCGGTCCATCACTATTCTAACTCATCCCAACAAAGGAGAATCGGCCCAACAACAGTAAACTCGACCCAGAAACAAGAGAAATCGACCCAATAATAAAATTTGGCTTGCCCCAAGGGAAATGGTGGCCCCTCTAGGGTAGTTTTGGTCCCTTGCCAAGTGTATACAACTTCTACAACATGAAATCGACCCCCTCTATGAAGATTTGACCTATACCAAGAGAACTCTGCCCCCTAGGGAAAGAACTCTGTTGCCATAAGAAAATTCTCTGCCGCTAGAAGAGATGGATCTCCTCACAATAAACACAAGTGGAAGAGTTGAATGGTATTTACCATTGAATGGATAGGGTGGATCTCTCACCAGCTAAACCCGATTATCTAGGGTGGAAGCTTTCACCACCGTAACCAATCCAAACCAGGGTTTACACTCAAAGGCTCCAAGAGCTTTCCAAATCAAATCAAATAATATTCAACATACATAATGAGAGAATTAGCTATCATTGTACTTTTATACCCCTTTTCCGCTTTTCCCCTCAAGTGAATTTTTAATTTATATTTAGTAAAATTACTTTAATAATTTATTAACCTTTTTACTCCCAAAAAGTGATTTATTTTACTTTAAAGCATTTCTGGGCAGTATAAGTCACGTTTTTATCATCTCAACATTTATAGCTTTTCATCCTCATTCCAATGAGATTTTACACCAAGGTATCCCTCTTAGATAATTTATTAAAATGACAACCTTAGTGAAATCCATTAAATAATGCTCATTAATACTCCCAAATTATGGGAATGGTCAAAATGTGTTGGAATCAAAATATGACTGCGCAAGTATGATCCTGATGATAAATATAATAAGAAGACATATGAAAGAATAATATAACTCCTCTAAACCCCCCGAGCTCGTCGATAACATAGAATTCCACCCTCTGATCAAGTTGACACAATCCCATAAAGACATCTCCAATTGCAGAGCAAAGGAACCCAAAAATGGGGACATTACACAATGTATGATGATAACAAGAAATAGGAATTAGACCAAGGAAACAAATACGATTTATGATTTTATTCTGAATATTATTTTAGATTTGTAAAATAAATAAATAAAAGAGTTGATTTTATAGTTTTTATGGGGTGGTAGAAAGGGACACTAGTGCCTAAACAAATCTTGGGCACATGGAGTCTAGGGGTCAATCTTAGAGGGTTTTTTTCTTTAAGGATAAGGGGAAATGGAGTTGGGAAGAACATGTTATAGCTGGCCTTATATCGCTCTTATGAAATGTGGAAAATTTACTTGGAGGAGCCCTAATGAAGATGCACCTCTTGAAATGTGGTTGAGAATGTACCTATAAATGGATATGCACATTTGCAACAACTCTAATTAAGAGGAAGTATACAACATTAACATTTTCAATGATAAAACATCTAATACATCTAAGAGGGGAATACCCACACTTAAAAACTTATAGAGGTGTAGTATTACTCGTACATTATGTGATGTCCCGTTCCCAAGAGTAGGCCCGTATGGAGTGACTTAGTAGTCTATGTGTTCTTGTAGACTATATAGTCAGGCACAAATAGGGAATAAGAAGAGAAATGAGGGTGATTTGATGGCTAAACGATGAATTAAGCCAAAAAGCATAGGAAAAGTCACTTAAGCCTAAGTCAACGAAGAATTAGAACGAAAAGGTGCTAAAGGGAGACTTAATTAATTAATTGCTCACCTTAGGAGGAAAAATGCCTAGCTTAAGTGATGTCAATGGTGAATTAGATCAAGACGAGTATAAAGGGAGAAATTTGACCTAATTCTTCATTATGTTATGATTTGATGTTGAGATATTTGTAGAGGAGGAGTAAATCGATCCCCGTGTTGTTTTGTGGATTTTTGGAGGAAACCACCACCATTGATCGGTTTCGGTATTGATAGACACACCCTAGCCTATTGGAGATACCATTCAGGTATTTCACCATACATTACAGTATCCAGTTCAGTGATTGTGCAACTTAGCCAGTGAGGGCACAAGTTTTAGAGAGAGGGTTTGTGCGACCGCTTGAGATAGTTTAGTATTTGGACGATTCCTTCCAACGCATTAGAGAGCTAGCTAGGGCGCACCTATTGAGCCACCTGTCGCCATTTTTTGATGATGGAATCTTTCGGAAAGCATAAAACAATCATGTAGGGAGAAACCTTGAGGAAGCACATTTGGGTTTCCAGGGGACATTCCGGAGCATATATGAGGAATCCCTTTCGACCCATTACAGAGGAGACTAGGATGATCATTTTGAGATATACATCATCATATTACGTCGGTGGAATCGCTAGGGTGCACTAATTGAGTCCAGGAGATGCGCAAACCCCTAGGGGGTGACATACATAGCTTCAGAGGTCGAATCTTCAGTCCGACAATGATCAGGATCAGTCTAGAGGCCAGGGCGCATCTTTTGAGACAATTTCCAGCTCATTCCGATGGGTATTTTCATCAGGGCGAGTTTTTCAGATTCTATAGCAGTTTCCGTGAGTTGTCAGACTGCTTTTTTTCGATCTATCCATGCATGCGTAGACCAACACCCATTATTCTGATCACAAGTATTTCTTACCAATTGATTTGTATTCCAGTGACGATCCATGAGATCTAACTGATGATTATTATATCTGCTTCCAATTATTATTGTATTTCCTTCTTTTTCCGCATTATATATATATATCAGTGAGTTGTGTTGTCCTTATTTTACATGCATTGTATTATACTGCTAAAACACATAATAAACTAGAACACACATGTGAAAATCACCAAGCATGTTCACACAGTAACTCAATTGCATTCAGAAACCCCTAGAGTATCAGATTCAGTGGCAAAAACTGTAGTTCAGCAGTAGATATCCAGATCAGTTGGATCAGGGATATTTCAGTGGTATCAGATCCTTTTTCCTGCCATTGTTTGAAGAAGTGATTCTCATGACCCCATGATTCTGGGAATAGGTGAAGAATACCCTGAGGGTTGAAGACACATTGGGGAAGAGTACATTCAGTATTGTAGAGGTCATAGCAGAGATAGTAGAGATAGAAACCAAAGGGATTACACCCCCTTCCACACTCAGTCAAATACAGAGCCAGAGATAGAGGATAGAGAGCATATCAGTTTAGACATAGAGGTCGAGATAGAGGGGACTATGGGTGACAGGCATGAGACACGTGAGGGCAGGGGGAAAGGCCCCGAGATACATTTTGACAGTTCGGAGGCCATGTTGAATGACCTAGCTAGGGGACAAAGAAACTTATTTACATCCATATAGTAGATGAACCTTACTGCACAGATTCTCTAGCATAGCATGAGCACTATAGGTGCCAATGTCGTAGGATGGTTGAGTCATTCAAGAGGATATCAGGGAGGTGGGGCCAGTGGCTCTAGTGGATCTCAGGGAGGGGCTAGTACAAAACCTTCACCAGCCCGAGCTTACACATCGTCTGGGAGGATTCCTCGACATTTATATCCACAGTTCCATACATGACAAATATTGGGACATCCCTTGGGACAGTTAGGGCAGGTAGGAGGATAGCTGGGTCAAGGACAGGTGGTGCCGTAGGATCCGTTCGGGGAGTACAGGAGAGACTACTTGGCACCAGGACCGGATCTCCATGCATACATGATTTTGATGGACTACTTTTCGATCAGATATCGAAACATACCCCGGGAGGCACAGAGAGGCAACGGGAAAACTCACAACATGAGTTTCATCAAGAAAGTGGGAAAGCTAAACATTCATACTTTCGATGGATCATCACGTTGCTCAGCTCAAGCATGGGTTCAAAAGCTTGACACATACTTCAAGATTAACCCAATGATAGAGTTGGAAGCTATTAGCTTCACCACATTGCACTTGGAGGGGGAGGCCCATGAGTAGTGGTACCATGGGCTGGTGACGTTGGGCCACAACCACATTACTTCATATTTGGAGTTCACTGAGAGGTTGATGGAGATATTTGATAGGAGAGATCTAGAAATTCACTTCAGGGACCTTACACTGTTGAGGCAAACTAGATCAGTTGAGGCTTTCATCTCAGAGTTCTA
>ML782482.1:267325-283812 GCA_009831015.1 Picea engelmannii | reverse complement strand
AATTTCATAGATGCATCCTTAGTATCCAGGAGGGGGTTACACACTGAGGATTTTGAGGGATTCCACATAGCAGTGGCATATGGATACACGATCACATGTTTGGACATGATCCCAAACCTAGAGGTCAAACTAGGCAACTACACCATGGCAAACACTTTCTATGTAGTTGACCTCTCAGATACGGATGCAATGTTGGGGGTACAATGGTTATATTCATTGGGGGAGATTGGGTTCAACTATCAAACACTGACCATGAGCTTTAGAGATGCTAGTGGATCAAGAGTGGTACTGAGAGGCATGTCTATAGGAGAAACATGAGAAGTATCGACAAAATGGATGGAGAGGATCTTCCGTCACAGTGATATGGCCTATGCAACAAAGTGTTTGATCACCATGCGGAAGGATTCAGAGGGAAGAGAGCAATACCATCCATAGATCAGAGAGCTTCTGAGTCAATATGAACCAATGTTTGGGCCGATACCACGAGAGAGACCACCAGATAGAGGATTTGAGCACATGATCGAGTTGGAGGCAGGGGCTACACCAGTGATCACCATGCCCTATAGGCATCTCAAGAGATTCAAGGATGAGATTGAGAAAGAAATCAAACAATTTCTTGCGATGGGGCACATCAGGCCCAACATGAGTCCTTTTACCTCTTTATTCATTCTGACATTGAAGAAGGATGGCACATTGTAGATGTGCATTGATTACAAATCTCTCAACAAGAAATCGATCAAGAATAGGTACCCCATTTTGTGCATAAATGAGTTGATGGACGAGTTGCATGGGGCAATTTTCTTCACCAAGATCGATTTGCGATCCGGATATCATCAGATCAGCATCAGGGATAAGGATATAGAGAAGACCGCATTCAAATTCCATTTTAGACATTTTGAGTTCTTGGTCATGTCATTTGGGTTTACCAATGCACCTGCCACTTTCCAGTCTTGCATCAACCACATCTTCAGAGGGTAGTTGAGGAAATACCTTTTGGTGTTCTTCGATTATATATTGATCTATAGGAGGACGTGGGATGAGAATTTGGCACATTTGGAGGAGGTCTTGGGCATTATGCAGGCACAATCATTATATGCCAAGGAATCCAAATGTGAATTTGGCATGAGAGAAATACTGTACTAGGGGCATATCATCAATGAGCAGGGAGTACAGGTTCATCAGGAGAAGATCAGGACCATTCTGGATTGGCCAACACCCAAGAACCTCACAGAGTTGAAGGGATTATTTGGGTTATGCAGTTACTACAGGCGGTTCGTCAAGGGATTTTCACAGTTGGGAGCACCACTCATAGACTTGACCAAGAAGGGTGCCTTTCATTGGACAGAGGAGTCACAATAGACATTTGATAAAATGAAGGAGGTTATGAGCACATGCCTTGTTCTAGCCCTTTCAGAATTCTCGCGACTGTTTGTCTTAGAGTGCGACACATCAGGGGTGGGGATTGGAGCAGTTTTAATGCAGGGAGGCCATCCCATTATGTTCGAGAGCAGGAATCTCAATGAGTTGGAACGAATCTACTCTATTTATGACAAGGAAATGCTAGTGATCATGCATGCCTTAAACAAATTCAGGTAGTACCTGGTGGGTAGAATATTTGTAGTGAAGATTGATCACAACAATCTCAAGTATTTCCTGGATCATAAATACCTCAGTGAGAGACAACATAAACGGGTCTTGAAGATCCAAGCCTTTGACTTTGACATTGATTATGTCAAAGGAAAGAGGAACGTCATAGCAGATGCGTTGTCCAGGAGACCACTAGTGTGTTTGATGATGTACATTTACACAGACTGGAAAGCAAATTTGTTGGTGGAATACTCCAAAAACAAATTTTCTTGTGAGGTGATGGATGGACAGGTGGTGGCTGATAGGTACCGGGTTCTAGATGACATCATTTTCTACAAGGATCGGATCTATTTGGTTCCAGAATCTACCCTGAAGGGGAAAATTCTGAATATGTGTCATGATTCGCCTACAATAGGACATCAGGGGTACTTCAAAACATATAGGCAGATCAGGGAGAGATTCTCATGGAAGGGTCTCAAGGATGATGTATTGAAACACATCCGGGAGTGCACGACTTGTCAGTGGAACAATTGTGAGCAGACACACCCCGCAAAGTTACTTCAGCCTCTACCCATTCCAGAGCATAAATGGGAGATCATTTCTATGGATTTCACTACAGACCTTCCTTGGGTGCAGGGCAGGGACTGTATATTTATGGTGGTCAACAAGCTGACCAAATTTGCAAATTTCTTTGCCATACCCACAGACTACAAAGCTATACAGGTAGCAACGTTTTTTTTTAGAGAGGTATTCCAGTTGCATGGTTTACCCAGACAGATAGTCAGTGATAGATATGGGCACTTCATTAGCGCGTTTTGGAAGGATCTTTTTCGGTTGGCAGGCATAGAGCTAGCTATGAGTACCAGCTACCACCCACAGACAGATGGAAAAACGAATATCGTCAACAAATGGGTGGAGGGGTATCTATGAAAATATGTGGGAGGGAAGCAACGCACATGGTTGAGATGGTTACACATGGGTGAGTATTTCTAGAACACGACGTACCATATGTCTATCAGGATGTCACCATTCAGGGCATTGTATGGATATGCACCCTCTTTTGTGGAGATTGTGTTTGGGGAAAGCAGGGTCCTGGGGGCCAAATACTGGGTGGAGGAGAGTCAGAGGATTCTATAGGAAGCAAGGGAGAACTTGCAAACAACTCAGAACCAACAAAATATCTATGCAGACAAGAAGAGAGTAGAGTGCAGTTTTGAGGTAGGGGATTTGGTTTTTTTGTGATAACAACCATATAGACAATCCTTCTTGAAGAGGAGTGGAGCAGAGAAGCTGAAGCTGAAGTTTTATGGGCCATACAAAGTCATCAAGAGGGTAGGAGAGGTGGCATATGAGCTAGAGCTATCGGAGGGTAGAAAGATTCACAACGGCTTTCACGTTTCTTGCCTTAAAAAGGCAGTGGGACAACAGGTCAATATTTCAGAGGAGTTTCCACCCTTGGATAAGGAGGGCCACTTGGAGCTAGTGTCTAAGGAGGTGCTCGATCAGAGAGAGCATAGGTTGAGGAGCAAGGTCATCAGGGACTTCTTGGTTAGATGGAGGGGTCTTCCTGTGGAGGATGCCACATGGGAGGGACAACATATTTTGCAGCACCCAAGATTGATGCTGCTTGAGGACAAGCAATCTTGGGAAGGGAGGATTGTGATGTCCCATTTCCAAGATTAGGCCAGCAGGGAGTGACTTAGTAGTCTATGTGTTCCTGTAGACTATAGTCATGCACAAATAGGGAACAAGAGGAGAAATAAGGGTGAATTGATGGCTAAACGATGAATTAAGCCAAAAATCATAGGAAAAGTCAATTAAGCCTAAGTCAACGAAGAATTAGAACGAAAAGGTGCTAAAGGGGGACATAATTAATTAATTACTCACCTTAGGAGGAAAAAATCCTAGCTTAAGTGATGTCAATGGTTAATTAGATCAGTGTTATAAAAATAGGACCGTGGAGCAATAAAATAAAACAAATGGGGAAACAAAACACAGAAGATACACAATACAATAGAGACACACATTTACGTGGTTCACCCAGTGTGGGATACATCCGCCAGAGAAATTTCCAGGTCCTTCCTTTATTATTATCCAACATATGAAGGGATATAACCTACAACAAACCCATTGTAACTTCCTCTTCTTTCTCTCACAGTCTCTCGTCTCAGAATACAATATTCACTATCATACTTAGCCGCAATACATTTCCCTCATAAAAAAGGGTTGCCTTCTAGGGAAAAAAACCCTAACATAATTTATATCGTTAGATCTATGACCTTATAATGAACGGTCTAGATTAATGAAATTACAATATACATTTACAAGGCAATTTTTCCTTCGGGGGGATAGCCGCCCTGGACCCCGCAAAGGGGGTAACCCCTATCTACACTCCCCAACATGGAAGAGTGTACATACTTCTGGGGTGTAAATACTTCATGAGGTATAAACACGGCTAAAAACAAAATACCTCCGAATCAGGAAGATAATCAGGCTCCACAACCAACAATCGAAAAGAGTATAAAGGGAGGAATTCAACCTAATTCCTCATTATGTTATGATTTGATGTTGAGATATTTGCAGAGGAGGAGGAAATCGACCCCCTTGTTGTTTTGTGGATTTCTGGAGGAAACCACCACCATTGATCAGTTTTGATGTTGAGAGACACACCCTAGCCTATCGAAGATACCATCTAGGTATTTCACCAGGCATTACAGTATCCAGTTCAGTGATTGCGCAACTCAGCCAATGAAGGCACAAGTGTTAGAGAGAGGGTTTGTGCGACCGCTTGAGATAGTTCAATATTTGGCCGATTCCTTTCAACCCATTAGAAAGCTAGCTAGGGTGCACCTATTGAGACACCTTTCGTTAGTTTCTGACGGTGGAATCTCCCGGAAAGCATAAAATAGTCATTTAGGGTGCAACTCTTGAGGAAGCACATTTGGGGTTCCGGGGGACATTCCGAGGCAGATATGAGGAATCCCTTCTGACCCATTACATAGGATACCATGAAGATCATTTTGAGCTATAAATCATCAGATTCCACTGGTGGAATTGCTAGGACACACTCATTGAGACCAGGAGGTGCGCAAACCCCCAGGGGGTGACATCCGAAGCTTCAAAGGTCAGATCTTCAGTCCGAAAGTCATTAGGATTAGTCTAGAGGCCAGGGCGCATATTTTGAGATATTTTCCAGCTCATTTCGATGGGTATCGCCATCAGGTCGAGTTTTCCAGATTGTTCAGATGCGAAAATCCCCAAAATTGTTCACACAATAACTCAAACACATTTAGAAATCCCTAGAGTATCAGATTCAGTGGCAAAAACCATAGTTTAGTAATAGATATCCAGATCAACTAGATCAGGGATATTTCAAATTATCCCTTCAAATAGATTTCTTTGCAAGCATTTCTAGTATTACATTTAAAATTTTTAAATACAAAACAAGTGCCTCACATCAATAAGAAAGATTCCATTGAACTTCAAAACCTTCAACAAGTCTTCAACAAATAATACTCTAGAGTATTTGCTCAAACTTTCAACAACCATTACAATAGGAGGCAACTCCTCTTAAATAGAATTAGAGCTCAAAACCCTCACATATAAAGTAATAATATCCAAGGTCTAGATCCATGATCTCTCCTAGGAAAATATAAATAAATATTATCCTCTAACAAACTCCTAAACATAAGTCAAAATATGAATAATAAAATGAGAAATAAAGACTGGCTATGCCACTTGTCTCATCGTCAAGTAAGATGTCTCTATGATCTAGGGTGTATGGCCATACAAATCCATCAAAGTACCATGTGTGACCTCTCAACATGGGATGCTCCTCCAAAATATATGGAAATATGTGCATAAAAGAATCTATAAGTGAAACAATCAATCACATTAGGGAGTCAAGGTCTTGGAAAACCAAATGCATGCCAAAAATAGTGAAGATAATTAGGGTGTTTCCTCCAAGGTGATAACAACTCATTGTCCAAGATGACCCATGGTTAAAGGAACCTCAAACAATGTTCAGTAGCATAGATCCATGTGCATGGTCCTCAAGACAAACCCTAGATGCATAAAATAAAGTAGGGGGCCTAGTAAAATGTGCAAAGTAGAGTGTCTATGCCTTAATAAATGTGCCAAGCAGTGAAACCAAGAGAGAGATCCACCAAAATGAGGATTCAACCATACCAATATTCCATCCAATGCTAAAAAGTGTCCATCTATGCCAAGGCATTCCTCCCACAAGGAAAAATCTCATGGCAAGGCATCCAATATAGCCATTGAGGGGCTAAATCAACTAGTAACATGTGAAAATGAGGAGCGCTTCACTAGAAACACCCCAAATCATGATAAAAGATTCACAAAATAGGATAATAAACCTCCTCCATACAAGGTAGTCAACCATACATGAGATAAAGTTGGCACATCCTCTAGAATAAGGGCTCTAGGGATCAATGCAAACTAAACAAATGTAAAAGGGGACTACTTTCTCTAGAATGCCTCAACACCCACAAAGTGGTCAATAGATGAATTGTCACAAGGAAAGCATCTAGGAAAGTGTGCACAAGTGATATGCCCCATATCCATCCAAGTGCTCAACCAAAATGAACCTGTAAGCCTTTGACATGTGTGATGAAAATGCCAAGTCGGTGATAATCCAGGATGTACATGCATCCACATAGGAAGAAAAATGACTCTAGGATCAATATACTCTAAATGCAGCTTGTTTGGGTAGGGTCTACAAACTGGTACAAAGGCTCATACAATGAGGGGTAACAGGTCACACCATGAGCTACATGCCAAATCAATCCATTGTTGAATAGGACTAATACAAAAGTGATATTTAGGAAAATATGACAACCCTCCATCCAACAAACAATCATAGATAGATCCCGCAAAATGCCTCTCTAAACATTGATTAGGGAGCCCCCGTGGCTTTCTCATATTGTTGCCACAAAAATCATTATCCAAAGCTTCAAATCACTTGAAACTAGAGGGAAGATCCAATAAAAATCTGTGATAACTTCATTGTCATTCATTGTTGCTCTGAATCCAATATGCACATGAAGTATGAAACAAAACATTAAATCTGAAAAAATAATACAACTCATAAGTTAATTCTTGAGGCCCTCCTTTAAAAGGTTGAAAAAAATATGCAATGCCCAAAATATATGTATGTTGCTGTCTGAAATACACTCCAGCTCTGAAAACCTTTTCTTTTTGTTGATTTTAGGGGTCCTATGAGAATACAATTTCAAAATGAAAAGGGCTGGAAATTTTGTCTATAAACCATTAGATCATGATGACCACTCTCCCCATGCAACCAAAATTTTTTCTCTTTTCTAAAAATGCATGGATGTTGATCAGTAGAATACAAAAACCTCCATGTTCTTTAGTTTTCCAAGAGATACAAAAATATGAAAATTGAGCCCCTAAGTTTTCACTGTTAGTATCGTAGATGGGATCTCCATGAAAATACCTGCAATGCCCATGCCATATATGCCTTCCAATCTAAAAAAAGTATCAATATCTTGGCTACCATCTTCTTCTTCACATGAGGGTGTGGGAGCATATGAAAATTCTTTACTCTCCAAGGGTTTCTCTACAAAATCTATCCCTTTCAAATCATCAAAAGAATAATCAATAAATTCAGAAAATTGAAGTGGAATGTGTCTTACCAAACCCTTCTCTTCAAGTGAATCTGCAGTAGATGCTTGAACTTCTTTATAAGAGTCTTCTTTTGGTTCTTCATCAGTTTGATTTGCAATATCAGGTGCCTCTAGTTCTTCTTCTTGACTTATAGTGGGGTCTTTAAATTCTTCATTTTTTGGATCTGCAACATGATCTTCTAGTGATTTAAGAAGGCCATTCAAATCTTGTACCTTGTCAGTTATTTTTGTCAATAAATCTTTTGAGGGATTTCTATGACATGCACAAATTAGATCTTCTATATCTTTCTTCTTTTCATGGAAAACTTTAACCCAATCAATAGGCTCATAATTTTCTTCTAAGAATTCATCAACTATGTCTTCAATTTGATCGTCTTCTTTATAGATACTATCCTAATACTTTTGGAATGATTTCATGAAACATGAAAATGAAGTTATTTCCCCTTCACCAAGACTTCTAAACCAATAATTTGCATATTCTTTGAAAATATGTGCAAACAATCTCATCATAATATCTTCATGGACCACATTATGATCTGAAATGAAATCCGTAAGAGGTGAAACATGTTGGGAAACTATATTGAGTGTCTCCATAGAACCTTGGAATATGTCATCCCATCCTAGAGGAGGGTACTTATTCGGATATCTAGGAATACTTGAAAAATATGAGGCATGAAATTTGGCACAAAAATTTTCTGGGAATGATGCCATGTCATTTTACTTCCCATTCCTCAAAATGAAATGTTGATATGAAATATAAAAATATATCACATTCATACCAATAGAGTCGGTATATGATAAAGATAGATTTTCAACCCAAACCATCTCATCACATCGTTGAAGCCATGTCCACTGAATCTAAGAAAATGACTTTATCCTTGGAAATGGTGCCAATTTGTTACCTTTTAGATTTACACGAAAGATAACTCCAATCATCCAAGTACAAACCCTATAAGAACTCTTGGAAGTTCTACCTATTGACCTCCTATTCAACTAGGGGGTCAACTCCATGTACCATGAAGATATGCATCAACAAATGCAAACATGTCGAACTATTTGGTTCTACTGGACAATTTTTGCCTCCCGCACATATTTTTGTAAATGGAATTTCCACACCCCTGTGTGGGTTAATAATGTAATAGGTCTGCATGGATCATAGTTAGGTCAGTTACCTTGGGATTTATTCATTAGGAGAGTTCCTTTCACTGAGTGTTTTTTATCCTCAGTTTATCAATTTGGCTTTTCAGCCTTTTTAATTTCCCTTGAGTTTTTTTCACTCCCACCATTAATAATTCCTCCAAAGTGGTGAAAGGTGTTATAATGGAGTTATACTATGGTATATAGTGCTTAGGAATGATTTAAATGACCATGTATGACATCTTATAAAGTTTTGCGGAATTCCGTCGAGTCTAATAGGCTTTTTTTAATTAATTAAAATTGCCTAAGGTTGGGTAATTTAATTAATTAATTTTGAGCAAATATTGTAAAAACTAGGTCCTTGGGATTTTTCTAGGGACATTTGTGCTCAAAATAAATGGAATGATACCCCCTACACCCTCAGACCAAGTTTAAGCTCAGTCAGGCAACGTTTTCTAGGTGTTTGTCCACCAGGAGTCTTAGTTAGTCAAAACAACAATTTTAATTGCTAAGTCATGACATAGGAAAATGTCATTTTTGTAATTTTTGAGAAAATGGAGTAAAGTAAAGATGGAAAATGATGAGAAAGACTATCCCTAACCTTTTCCAACCCTCACATCACCCCCTCACCTAGCCATTAAGAAAACACGTCACTTTCCCTAGAGAGGTGTGCCCCCCTTATAGAAAGTCTCCAAAAAGTAAAAAAGAAATAAATTAATTAATGGGAGACTTATTCTATCCCTTGGCATGCCTCCCTAGACCCTAAAAATCATCATTTGACTTGTCAAAGCCTTTCCAACTTGCTCCAACTCATTGCCACTTCATCCATCCATGCCAAAACCCTAACTTACTAAAATCCTAAAAGTGACTTTTCCTTGATGTGTGACACTTGTAACTCATCCAAGAGGGGTAACTTTGCCTTCCCAAGTATAAATAAGAACCCTCCCTCACTCATTTATCACCATCTCTTGAGCTATTGTTATGCTACCCAATTCTTTCCCCATCTCTCTCTCTCATTTGTCCATCTTTCTCTCACTCCATCTTGATCTTGAGAGGTTTGGAACAATTAGTTGCTGCAATCTCTCCCTTGGATTAATATAAAGGATTTGGAGGATTTTAAAGTAACAAAGATTAGTCTTGCTACTTCCATGCACATGAGGTGATCTTGTTTCTTGTATTTTCTTGTTCAAGATCTAGGGTAAATATCTAAAGCAAATTAGTTTGTTTGGATAGATCATGCAATAGTGTAGTTGTAGATCTACTTGAGTAGGATAGTAAGTAGTGCAAATTAGTTTGTATTACTTGTTTATCTTGCCTTCTATTTTCTCTCATATCACATTGGTTCACAAGTTGCAGGTTTGCTTCAAGGATTTTGTTGGGATAGCCTCTAGAAAGAGTCTACCCTCATAACTCACTTAAAATTCATAGCCTTTCCTATCTTATTTTATGTTCATTTCATATCATATTTGGTTTACTAACAATCTTAGATAGGTCAAATAAAATCAATATTTTTTTATGAAATTTGTAAGTAGGAAATTTCTGTTGAAAAAAATGAATTTTCTTAACTTGCTTGTGTGTTTTGCAACATTACCAACAAGCAATAGCTTGCTGGTTTTTGTAGGTTCTTACCAGGTGAAGGGGTTATGCTATCAATTTTTGGTCACAAAACACACCCAAAACTTCTCCTTTGATTGGGTAACAACACCCAACCATTCCTCTTTCATTCTAGCATTGTAGCAGGCCCTTGAGAGTCCCTTGAGGCTTGTATTTTTGTAATAATTTTTCTGTTATTGTAAAGTTTGTTAGTGCCTACTCCTTGGGTGAGAGATTGGTAAAGCCACCTCAAAATCATAAGGCTAGGGTGTATATCTAATTTTCTGCATTTTTTCATTCTTTTGCCCCACTTGTCATTAGGACAAGGTTGTGTGGCTATGATTACTTTAGTGTTAATTTAGCTATTTCATTTCCATTCCCCTTTGGAACAAAATAGGAAGGCTTGCCTCCATCTTGTGTCATTGTGAGTGGTTTGTATTTCTTGTATTTTATTTCAAGTCTTATTTTCCGTATTTCCTACACCATGGATGTGAATTTGGCCTAGCCAACCCCCATATAGTATGGCTAGCTTAGTTGTGGATGTTTAATGTGCTTATGGTTTAAATTATCTAGAGTAGATCTCACACAACATATGCTAGTTTAAGCCCATGGAGGTGTTGAACACCTATCAAACTAGGGGGGAAACTCCATGTTCCATGAAGAGATGCATCATCAGATGCTAATTTGTCGAAGATAGTTTGGTTCTAGTAGGCAATTTATGCCTCCAGCACACATTTTTGTAAATGAATTTTTTGCACCCCTGCGTGGGTTAATAATGTAATAGGCCTGCATGGTTCATAGTTAGGTCAGTTACCTTGAGATTTCTTCATAAAGGGAGTTCCTTTCATTGAGGGTTTTTTATCCTCAGGTTATTAATTGATTTTTTCATCCTTGATTAATTTCCCTTGAATTTTTCCCTCCCACCAACAATAATTCCTCCAAAGTGGTGAAAGACGTTCTAATGGGGTTATCTTCTAGTAACTATTGTTTGGGAATGATGTAAATGACCATGTATGACATATTAGAAAGTTTCACAGAATTTCGTCTAGTCTAGATAGTTTTTTTTTTAATTAATTAAATTAATTAAATTTTCCTAAGGTTGGAAGTTTAATTATTTAATTAATTAATTATTTTTGAGCAAATATTGTAAAAACTGGGTCTTTTGGTTTTTGATAGGGGTATTTGTACTCAAAATAAATGGAAATACAACCCCTACACCCTTAAACCAAGTTTCAACTTAGTCAGACAACTTTTTCTAGGTGTTTGTCCACCAAGAGTCTCAGTCAGTCAAAACAACAATTTTAATTGCTAAGTCATGACATAGGAAAAATGTTATTTTTGTAATTTTGAGAAAATGGGGTAAAGTGAAGATGGATAAAGGTGAGAGAGATTTTTACTAACCTTTCCTAACCTTTTCCAACCCTCACATCACCCCCTCACCTAGCCATTAAACAAAAATGTCACTTTTCCTAGAGTGGTGTGTCTCCCTTCTAGAAAGTCTCCAAAAAGTAAAAAAATAATAAACAAATTAACGAGAGACTTATTATATCCCTTGATGTGCCTCCCTAGACCCTACAACTCATAATTTAACTTATCAAAGCCTTTCCAAGTCACTCCAACTCATTTCCACTTCATCCATCCATGCCAAAACCGTAACTTACCAAAACCCTAAAAGTGACTTTTCTTTGATGTTTGACACTTGTAATTCATCCAAGAGGGGTAGCTTTGCCTTCCCAAGTATAAATAGAACCCCTCCCTCACTCATTTCTCACCATATCTTGAGCTATTGTTATGCTACTTGATTTTCATCTATCTCTCTCTCTTTCTTGTCCATCTTTCATCCATTCTTTGGCTCTTACGGTTTTGGAGCAAGTATTTCTCCAAGATCCATTTTTGAATAATAAAAGAGAAACTTTGGAGGATCATTGGAAGAGCAACGAGTATTCTTGTTCTTGCTACATATGAGGTAATATTGTTATAATTTGGTATGGTATTTGCATAGAAGAGATTCTTAGGTAAAGTGTTTTACTTGGGTAGATCTAGCAACGAGTATTCTTGTTAGTCTATATATGTGGGTTTGCTTAATGGGTGCAAGTATTTAATTTCATTAGTATATTCAGCCATATTATCTTCTTGTATGCATACTATCTTGTCAAGTTTTGCAGGTTTGGCTTCAAGGGATTTATTGGGAATGCCTCAAGGAAGAGTCCTACCTTAAAGCACATACAAACTCCTTCTTTCTCCTCTTTTACTCATTCTTTCATTGCTGTTCATTCCATATATATTTCAGCTAGCCTAACATAGTAGATTGGTCACTTAAATAATATTTTATTACAAGTTTTTTAGGAGAAAAATTTATGCCCTAAAAACATAAATTTTTCTTCACATTATTGGTTGTATGTGGATTTTCCAGCAAGCATAGCTTTCTGGTTTTTGCAGGTTTTCAACAGGTTGAGGGGGTTAAATTGCCATAAAATAGCCACACAACACTCTAATACCCTTCTCTTCAAGTGGGTAACAAGTCTCGACCTCTCTTTTTCATTTTCTAGCTAATTTCTCATCATTTCTTCACTTTTTAGTAAGTTTTTGATTGCTCATAGCTTGGGAGGATAATTGGTATGGCCTACCTCCCAAGTGTGAGCTTAGGGTAGCTTAGGGTTAGATCTATCTTTGAGTTTTTCATTTTAAAGCACATTTTCTAAGCTAGGACGTGGGGTTTAGTGAGCATTTCTTAATTGTTTGTTTGGCTTGCTCACTTTCCTCACAACCTCATTGGCACAATAAGGTAGGCTTGCCTCCACCTTGTACCATTGAGGGTTTGGCTTGCGTTTTCCTTTTCTCTTTCAAATTAATCTAATCTTAATAACTGCCTACACCTTGGGAGAGAAACCCCCAAAATCGTAAGGCTAGGATAAGTAATGTGTTTTGGATCTTTTTTAATGCTTTAATGGTTTAAAATATTCTAGATCTAGATCTCACATATTAATCCTTAGCCTAAACCCTTGGGGCATAATCAACTTTCTTAGATCTAGTTGCATGTTATACGATTTTTTTGAAGATCTATCTTGTTTACATGTTCTAATCCAACACACACTAAATGGTTAATGCTTAGAAGATTGAGTAAGTGGTTTTCTTTTCATGTTATAACATCTTAAGGCCATTTGCCAACACACTTAAGTTAATAAATTGTTGGATAAGTTGATAGTGTAGGCACACATCTAATTTTTCAAGCTTCTCTTCACACTTAATACTTTTCTCTTAATGCTTTGAACAAACATAAGTGGCATAAGCTTGAGTTCTTCTTCTTTGTTTGGCAAGTTGTTCTTGCCCTTGTGCATTAGCTTTATTTCATAACAAGATTTCTCATGTTAATGGTTTAATCATGGTGAACTAAATCGTTATTTCAGCTTTCTTTTACTTGTTATACATGTGTTAAGTACTTCATTTTTATGCTTTCATAACACACTTAATAAGCTGAAGTAAATTTCGGTTTTGGCCATAAATCACCATTTTAAGGCATCTTAAAGTCATTAAAACACTTAAGAATACACCTAAAAGTCTAACCAATTGATATATCAACTTAATAGACTTAATAGGATACCTTAAACCACCATCTTCACCATCTAAAATAGGGATTGAGGAGGGAAATGGAAGGTGCTAGGCTAGGGATGGTCTCACGACGCGCGACGTCTTTTCCGTAAAAACTCAATTCTTAGGGTTGACTTGTGAAGCTAGGGCAGGCCTCGTTGCCTCACTTCTTGAGCATCCAACAACTATTTGGCAATCAGGGGAGGAGGTTTTTGGTGAAACTTTTAATAAGGGTAATCAAAATCTTGCATTCTTAAAACCCTTAACTCACTAAGTAAATTAAACCTTGGGCTTAATACTTATAATTCAATCTTCCATCTCATAATACTTTGTGGGTTAAGTAACTAAGGTGTTAAGTATCTTAATCATTGTGGGACACTTTTTTCTTTAACTTGTAAATCTTCTAAGTATCCTTGTGAATGTTGATGATGAACTCAATGTGTTGATGATGCTATGATTTGATGTTCTTTATATCTTGCACATACAAACAAAACGTGGTTAGCTTGTTGTGTTGTATCATTGTATCTCTAGAATTCCTTATTGCAAGTCTTTGTATCTAGCAACTTTGTAGAATAAATATTCTTTTGTAATCTTGTAATCATATTGTAACGAAAAACCCTTACATCTAGTTGACCCCTTGCCCAACCTTAGGCACCAGTCTTAGTTGACCTAGGGAAAGGGCTTGCTTGACATAAAAAACTCTTGCATCTTGCATTGCTGCCTTAGCATCATAGGTTAGAATCTCCCCAACCTTAACAAATTAAAAACAACTCCTAGAACTTAAACTCTAAATCTTATCTAGAAACTAGGGACCACCCCCCTTGGCTTCCCTAGGAGTGAGCCTAGACGAAAGAGGTTCAAGCCAAAGTGACAGCGTGGGCTTTGAACCTAGGCATTGTGCCTCCAAGGACACACTAAGTGAGTGGGACTTGGCTCATGTTTGCAAGTGTGTATAAGGACGACAACATGAGGCACATGATTAAATCTTGTGCTTCAATATTTCCTTACTTGCAAGCTCTTGTCCTTTAAGCATTTATCTTTTAATTTGCAAACACACATAGGCATGTTGATGGTGTAAAAACAAATATTTATTTTGAGCATTTCCTTCAAGTTCTATATGTGGTTTACATGCAGTAATCTAGTGATCTAGAACACATTTTTATGTTGTTTTAAAGTTTCGGTTTTGGCCCTTTTTGACACTTTTTGGGCAAGTAAAAGTCACTTAAACACACCCAAACACCTAAAAACACTTAGTCCATAGGCCTAATAACTTACAAGACTAAATAGGACACCATAATTCACCATCTTTGCCATTTAAAATGGGGTTTAAGGAAGACAATGGAAGGTGCTAGGCTGGGGACGGTCTCACGACGCACGACGTCCTTTCTGGGAGTACTCGGATCTTAGGGTTGACCTCGTTGCCTCACTTCTTGAGCATCCAAAAACCACTTGGTAATTGGGGGAGGATAATTTTGGGTTGAAACTTAGATAGGAGTCACTCAACACTTAATAACCTTTAATCTACTCCTTAATTCACTACAACATTGGGCATCTTCATTATTGGTATATCTGTGATGGTTGGCATTTAATTAACACTTGCAAGCACTCTTTCACATTCACATTTACATGCAATTTTAACTAATGCTTTGTGTATTAATCATCTAAGTGGTCATAGTTGTGTTTTGGAACACTTTTTCTTTAAAAGCATCTTTTATTTAATTGGTGTTCATTTTATGGTGTGATCCTTCAAGAAGTTGGGCATCCACTTGGAGGCACTCTCTTGATTGGGTCTTGAGTGATTTGTATCTTGAATGCCATTGATAAGCATTCAAATAGAGTAAGTGCTATTGTGAGCATGCTTCGCTTGATGTGTTGATGGTCATGTTTTTTTGATTCTCTTTAATTCCTGCACATACAAGCACTTGGTTAGTTAACATCTTTGTATCCATTGTATATTTTGTTTATTATAACTTTGTTGTAACACTTAGATATTCTTTATTGTAGTTTTGTATATAATTTGTGTCTAATTGTAATATTTGTAGTCATTGTAAGTCTTATGTAATCAACCTCTCTTGAATCTAGTTGACCCCATTGTCCAATCCTAGGCACTAGTCTTAGTTGTCCCAGTGAAAGGTTTGATTGTCATATTGACTCATTCCATGTTGCATTGTTTCCCTTGCATCATAGGCTAGAATTTTCCCCCAAACTTTTAACTAATTTAAACCAACTCCTAGAACTTAACGTTTCATCTCATCTAGAAACTAGGGTCTACTCCCCTTGGCTTCCCTAGGAGTAAGCCTAGACGGAAGAGGTTCAAGTCAAAGTGATAGCATAGGCTTTGAACCTAGGCATTGTGCCTCCAAGGACACACTAAGTGACTAGGAATTATCTCACGTTTGCAAGTGTGTATAAGGATGACAACATCTTTGGCATCATTTTCGGTGATAAATCATTTATCCTTGGTCAAAATGACTTAACTTATTTTTTAAGAATTAAGCAATAGAAACTTTAGTCCCTAAAATTCTTTGAACTTGCATTGATTGATTTTGTGTGATTCCTTTCCAAGTGGTGAATCCATTGAAATTTTTTGTCAAGTATACTACTAGGAGCACTTCACAAGGAGTGATTTATTCTTTTCCTGAACCTGAAAAGGTTTATAGGAGGAGGCTAAATCGCCTTACTCCTAGAAGACTACTTGAAATTCTTGGAGAAGAATCACTCACTGATATCCAATTCTTGTTCCAAACTAATAATCAACAAACTGTTAATACTCCCATTCATACTACTAACGCAACCATGAGCAGATTTTTGAGGCCTTTGACTTTTGCAGCAATCCAAGGTGCCCCACTGTTATAACCCTAAATTGCACTATCCCTGCTTACCTGGCATCAGGCCTACTCATTGCCTTTCCTT
>ML782482.1:158765-199018 GCA_009831015.1 Picea engelmannii | reverse complement strand
GTGCGACTTTGGAAACCTGTGGGTTGCTAAAGTTCTTTGAGTTCCCGTTGATACGGGAACATGAGTATCTTCTACAGTTCCTGATCCAGATGTGGAGTCCGGAGCTGCACTGCTTCCTCGTGTGAGGAGAGCAGATCCCCTTCACTACGATGGAGGATGTATATTTCTTGACTGGGATCCCATTCTGGGGAACGCCCCTACCGACAGAGCCGGTGCTGCCTAGGGATACGTCGCTCGCCACTATTGGCCAGAGATATTATTCAGGTCATAAATTTATGTCCGGGACGATGGTGAGCATATCGTCGATAGATTCCCTGGCGCATCGTTGTATAGCAGTGATGATTGTACGAGTATATGGATCACTGGCGACCCAACGGATCAGTGGTGGCTAGCTTTTGGTGCTGGAGAGAGTGTTGGCTGGCGAGCATTTCGCTTGGGGGATTACGCTACATGCGAGGATGGTGGCGTATTTGGACCACTGTCGGTCTACTGATACAGGGGAGTTTGCATTCGGGTCCATCCTAGTGACCTGGTTTCTAGAGAGGGTGTTGATGTTGCGCCCAAGGATTCTATTGGGTGTGCCTGGGGTGCGAGAGCTGCAACTGAGGCGGTGGTCGATGGTGTTGCTTTGCCACGGTGGTGGAAAAGGTGGCCACTTCTTTTCGGCAGAGGAGGCACAGGTATGGTGGCAAATGCCGCAGGTGATTTTGCGTTACCCCTATGCTGGGGTGGACTTTCGGGATGATCTAGACATGGTGCTACCTCCAGGAGAGGTTTTTGATCATCGAGGTATGTGGGTTGATGATGTAGATGTGTATGTTGTTTGTTTTTGTTTGTTATATTTTGAGATAGAAGTCCATATGTATTTGATATAGATGCTGACTCTATCTATTGTTTGTTTGTATTTGTAGATGTGGCACCTCGCGGACGCGAGGTGGAGATGCAGAGAGATTCGTCTCGTCGGGAGCCAGAGAGACTGTCGTGGGTAGAGAGACATCGACGTGAGGATGTTGCGGTGTGACCAGCTGATATGGAGAGGGCAGCGAGGAGGCACCGATTTGATGACCCTGGTGTTGGGCCATCACACGCTCCTCCGGCGGCTGTCGGAGTGGATTTTGAGGATATACGTCGTCGACTGGAGACGGTATTATAGGACGTGCCTGAGGGCCTATGGTCCCACATCCAGGATGAGACGTTCCTGGAGCAGTGTGTGGGGGTTCCGCCACCACGAATGGCCATCGTGCGATGAGCAATAGTGGTTGCGGCGATGACGAGCGGATGACTGCCGCTAGGGTAGGAGGGGCCTATAGGGGGTGGGCCACCACCTTATGGGGTAGGTGTTGGTGGGTCGCCACCGCCTGAGGGAGGAGCAGGTGGTGGCGCTTTAGAGGCACCGTGAGTGGTGCTGTGATGTATATATAGATTTTTTTTGTATATAGGCTGGTGAGCCCATTTTGTACCGAGGTGCTGCATTGGCCTGCAGATACGTGTATTTTTTGTATGTAAACAGTCAGATGGCATTGTGGACCTATATATATACATGAGTATACTTTTTGAGATCTATGTAGTGTTTACATGTTTTTGGTTAATGGTTTGATGATGTCTATTCTATGTATATGCTGTGACAGGATTGTGATATGTTTATGTATGTGTAGAGGTAGATTGATGTGATATATGCCAGTATAACACAATATTAGCTAGGTTATTTGTGATTTGATTCAATTGTCTTGGAATATGTGTAAATGTAATGGAATCAAAATGTCAAGATAAAAGCCTAACCTGCAGGTATTTGCGAAAGAGGAAAGGATCATGGACACGATACACATTGTTGAGCTAGAGAACGACTAGTTGAGAGTCAAGAAAGACGCTAAGGTGACGAATATGATGATGTTGGGCATCGGCCAGGAGCCCAATGACAACAGTGTATTGGGCTTGGTTGTTGGTTGCTGACCCCAAACATATGCTGCTCAAATGGAGCATTTCATGTGAGGGGGTGTAGAGAGCCCAAGAAGTCGAAGCAAGATTTTGTGTCCAACGACTGGCGCTGTCGGTGTAGCTGATGTGGTAGGCTGGTGGAGGAAGCATATGTCAAGAACACAAAGGATAGTTTAGACGTGAGGGAAGGAGAAAAATGATTAAAAATGCTAGAAAAGAAATAACCTAAAGTAGAATGACTACGTTTAAGCGTAAAATTTCTTTAAGTATAACCCGTTGACGGGTTCTTTGAGAGAGAGGCCTTTGGGGGAGGCCAGGATATATGCACCTTTGGTGAGGCAATGTTGGATAATGTATGGGCCATGCCAGAGTGATTCAAATTTACCGTGGCCAAAGGTATCATGAGCGATATCGTAAGCCAGAACGAGGTCGCCTTCGCGGAATGATCGAAGGTTGACATGGCGATCAAAGGTAGCCTTAGAACGTTTTTTAGCTGCCTCGTTGTTCTGTAAGGAAGATCGACGCTCTTCATCCAGAGACTCCAAGTTCAGCAGGCACTGCTCCATTGGAGCAGTGTCAAGTAATAGCTCAATTGCGGTGCGTAAGGTGGGAATTTTTCACTCGATGGGAAGAGTTGCCTCGACCCCATGGACTAAATGAAATGGTGTGAAACCAGTAGCGGTTTTCACAGCCGTTATGTAATCCCATAGCGCAGAAAATAACATATGATGCCAATTGGTTTTATGTTTATTAACCGTGCGTTGTAGCATGGTCTTGAGGACTTTGTTAACTACCTCGACCTACCCGTTAGACTGAGGGTAATATGGTGAGGAAAACTCGTGAGAGAAGACTCATTCTCGAAGTGTGCCCCATGGTCGAAAATGAGTTGGAGGGGTACTCCAAAGCGAGATATGACGTGGTTAAAGAAAAAATGCGTTGCAGTGTCCGCGGTGTTGTTGAAAGTGGGCATAGCTTTGGCCCATTTGGTGAAGTAATCAACGGTGACAATGATGTATTTGTGACCATTGCTGGAGGGAGGATTACAAGTCATGAAGTTGATGCCCCATTTACAAAAAGGGCTGGCAGTAATGACAGGGTGGAGAAGAGCGGGGGGAGCCCGAGCTTTGTTGGCGTAGAGTTGACATTGCTCACATCATTTCACAGCATGAATGCAATCGTGAAACAAGGTAGGCCAAAAGTAACCGGCTCAGATAATCTTTTGAGCAGTGGAGATGCTCGAAAGATGGCCCCCACATGTGCCGCTGTGGCAGTCGTTTAAGACTCTATCGGCCTCATCAATAGTCAGGCATCGACGAAGAATGGTGTCGATGCCCTGCCGGTATAGGATGTCGCCGATAAGAAGGTAGCGGAGGGCCTGATGGCGAATACGTCGATGATCATCTCGTGAAATGTGGTTACCGAACTTTTGAGTTCGAAGGTAGACGAGGAGGTCACCGTACCAAGGATCATCCGAAGTGATGTAAAAGAGATGTTCGTCGGGAAAGTTGGTGTTGACGGGGGCACTGGTAGTGTCAGAGGGGAGGGCCGTGACAAGTTCAGCGAGAACGAGGGCCTTCTTACTCTTAGGTGTTGAGAACTTGAGGTCGTATTCTTGAAGGATAATGATCCATCGAGCGAATTTTCCGTTGACTTTCCGACGACTGAGCAAATACTGCATAGGGTTGGAATCTGCGACGACCTTGGTCGTACAGAGCAGAATGTAATGACGTAGTTTCTGGACTACGAGGAAAACTGCAAGAGCAAGTTTCTCTTCGTGTTTATACTTCAAGGGTGGTCCTGAATGTTTTTTACTAACGTAATAAATGACATGTTCATGATTGTCATCTTCGAGTTGGATGAGGACGCCGGCTACTGATACAACTGATGCTGATACGTAGAGGATATAGTCGTGATTATAGTCAGGTGCACTGATTAAAGGTGTGTTTGAAAGTGCTACTTTAAGATCGTCAAATGACTGTTGGGCGTGGTCGTCCTAGTGAAAAGGGATGTCGTGAAATAGTAAGCGAAGGAAACCATGTGCGTGTATGGTGTAATCTGGGACAAAGCGTCTAATAAATTTAGCTTTGCCCTGTAGACTCTGAAGTTGTCGTAAATTCCGGGGAGGTGGAATTTCGGTGATGGCTTAGACTTTGAGGGGGTCCATAGTAATACTGCTTTGGGAAACAATAAAAATGAGGAGGTGCCCTGCGGTGACACAGAACACACACTTGAGAGGATTCAAGCGGATGTTGTACTGAGGACACCATTGAAAGATGATTCATAAACCATCGAGATGCTGGGTACGTTTCTTGGATCGAGCAGTGAGGTCGTCCAAGTAGGCGAGGATGATGTGGGCCAGATTGTGAAAGATGTATGTCATAGCCCACTGGAAAGTTATGCTAGCATTCTTTAAGCTGAAAGGCATGACCCGATATGAAAATGTACCCCAGGGGGTAGTGAATGCGGTTTTATATTGATCGGCGGGGTGAATTTGAATTTGATTATAACCCGAGAATCCGTCCATAAAGGAGAGAGCCTCTTAGCCCGCGCAGTCGTCGATAATTTGATCAATAAAAGGTGTTGGGAAGTTGTCTTTGGGACATTCATTATTGAGATCGCGAAAGTCTGTGCAAACATGGATATTGCCCTATTTTTTGTTAACGGGTACAGGGTTGGAAACCCATGAGGTATAGGTGATGGGTTAAATGAACCCAACAACACGTAACTTGTCAATTTCGGCTTTGATAGCCGCTGCTTTGGATGGGTGTAGCGGTCGCTATTTTTGGTGAACTGGTGTAATGTTGGGCCAGGTGTTGATGCGATGTTTGACAATAGAGGGATCGAGGCCAGGCATTTCCGTGTATGACCAGGAGAAAATATCCCTATATTCCTGGAAGAGGACTTTATATGCAGCGATTTCCTAAGTAGTGCAAGCAACTCCAATGGTGATTTCTTCGATAATGCCATTTTTAATGGAAATGTTGATTTTAATGGTGGGGGAAATGTTGGCCATATTTCCTTCTTCAAAAGCATCAGGGGCAGGAATGGGATTGTTGAACCAGTCGATAGGCCCTGATGGGATAAAATCCTTGGTTTCGACCGCGTAAATGGGGTTTTGGTTAGGAGGCATGGGGGATGCCTATGGAGAGAAGAGTGAGCGATGGTGTAGCACATCCTAGGGAGAGTCCGGGTGGTTTAACTCTTCGAGTATTTCTTCGTCGCATTGGAAGTGACGGGAATACAAGGGGTCATGAGGAGTGATCTCGGTGACAGTGGTCGTGTGGTTGCTCCCTGGTGAAGAAGCAGGGGGAACATTGTGAGGAGATGGTGAGGGTTCACTCGACATAAACCATATATTAAAGTACTGAGGGGTACCCGTGGTGGTTGGGTGGAGAGTGCCCATAGGGGAATGAGTGGGAGAGTTGGGGGGGTTGGGGGGTGAATCCTCAGATACGTCATCTAAGAACCATGGAGGTGTTGGGAGTGTCTCAGGTTCGGGAGAAATGACATGAAGATCCTCTAGTGACGAGGTAATGTCAATTATCGCCTCAGCGGGTTGGTGAAGCAGGGTCAATTGACGTTGCCTGTATTCAAGGATCATAGGACACTGGTAGGTAAAATGAGCTAATGAATAGAAGAGAGAGCAAGGGCATCTCATATGTTCATTGACTGAAGCGGTGACATAACGAATGTTAGTGATATTGGTTGAGGAGGATGTAGCAGGACTGGGGTTGTTCTGGAAGTTCTGGCGCACTGCGGCTAAAGTCTGCCGAAAGCGTGGCAGGGCTGGGCAATGATGGGTATAATGGCCATACTCTAAACATATAGCACAAAAGTATTTGGTCCTCAACCCTTTACTACTAGAAGGGTGGGTGGTAGTGACGGGACTAGCAGTAGTGGTGAGTGGTGGGGGAGTTTGATTGAGGGGGATCAAATTCCGTAATTCAGGTAGTGATGGACAGTTGTTGGTTTGGTGGCCCTCTTTCTCACATAGTGCGCAAGGTGGTGGGATGCATGGAGGAAGTGGAGCAGTGGGCTCCTTCTTCTTTCTCCTACCCCCAGCTGTAGTAGGGGGGGTAGCGAGTGGGGGGGTGGTGGGGGTAAGGATGGGAATCGTCATGGGGATTCCTTCCTGGGGGGGAAGGGATGGTCGAGGGACCATCTCTGGTGGGTGTAAATACCACACTGGGATTGTTAACACCATATTAGGTAGTGTGAGCGTTGTGGCCACCTGAAAAGCTTCGATACCTGGTGGAGGGTAAAAGAAGGGAATTTGAATGAGGAGTTGGGGAACTATCTCCCATACTGGACTATGTCCTTGGGGAGAGGTGGAAGCGTGGACTGGTGGGGTCGACGAGTGTCCAAGAGTTTCTTGAGGGGGGGGTTCTACGATGAGTGGGACATCATTTTTGACAGAAGCCTCTGTAGGAGGAAGGGTATCCTCTGTGTGAGTTCTGTTGGGTGATACAACACACACTTGATTGGAAGGGTGTAGGAGTGGTGGTGCTCCATGATATGTTCCTAATAAGGATGGGTCTTTAAAAATCCCAAGACCCATCTCGACGAGTGGATATGTGTTGTGGCCGGTGTGAATGAGAGGAAGAATGTTATCAAGGTTTGCAGATGGGTTAGGCTCATAATGTGAGACTTAGTCAATGGTAACGATCTTCCCATTGTGAGGGAACATCATTGTCCGAAATACGGAAGATGCCACTGCCTTCATAGCGTACAAGTAGCTATGACCGAATGGGATATTATAATCGAGTGGGGCATCGATAACTTCGATATCGATGAGAATAGTCTTGCCCCCGAGTTCAACGGGGACATTTTGGAAGAGCCCTTTAGGAGAGGATGATAGTCCGTCATAAGCTCGTAATGTGATGGCAAAAGGTATGAGTTCCGGGGAACCAAGTTTCTGCCATACTGTTTTGGACATGATGCATGTAGATGCACCTTCATCGATGATACACCTATTAACTGTGATGTTCCGTATTTTTACTGGTATTTGAAAATCGATCAAGGTGGGAAGATGAGGTTCTCCGCTGTCCAGATCAAAGGTGATGAGTCAAGTATCTGCAGGGTCGAATGCCCCCAAGGTAGAAAGTAGTGATTTCCGCTGAGTAGGACAAGTCTAGAGGACTTCCAAGACTGACATGGCAGCTGAGGATTGTGCTAAGTTGTCTATCAAACTATAGTTATGAGCTTCCCTAACCTGTGGATTGTGGACATTCCTATGCAATGGGATGCGAGGGATGCGAAGTGGTGGTTCGGAGGAAGGGCGAGGGATCACCAACGGGGGTGCTGTCAGTGTAGGGTTTGTCTCTGGAGGGATGGGAGTAGACTCAGCGGGGGTATGATACTGACGATTACGCATTTGCAGAAGGATTTCTTCCTCACTGGTGAGGAGAATTGTACGATCTGCTGGATTGTTGGGGTTGAGGTATTGTCCTACCTGAGGTGGGGGATGTTGTGTGTCCTGTTGGGTGTTGATCACCCCTTGATGTGGGATAGGATTTTGCAGCATGGCGGGAGGGGGTTGTTGCACGTATTTTTGGGGTGCCTGTTGAGGGGCAGGCTATGCAGGAGAATGGGGAAGGCTACCAGAGTCTTTCAACCATTTGAAATCAGTGATCTGAGGGAAATTATGAGTGTAATGGCCGAACTCACCACAAAGGGCACAAGGGAAGATGGTTTTAACATTATTTCGCCCTTGGCGTTTATTATTATTGCCCCCTTGGGGGTTTTGGTTCCCTTGGTTCGGGTTACCCCCAGTGGGTTAGTGCTGTGGGGGTTGATTCCCGCCTTGACCTGGTTTGTTGTTATTCCTGTTCCGTCCTTTCTTCTTGGCATTATTCGATGGATGGGTTGGATTGGTTGTGTTCAATTGTTCAAAATTTTGGTATTGTTGAGAAACAGAGGGTTGAACAAAATTCATACCCGCATGAGGATGTGGGGGAGCCATGGGTTGTGGAGGACCAGGAAATGGGAAGTATGGATTCTATGGTGGTACTGATCCATAAGGTACATAGGAAGGCGTAGTGCTTTCACTAGTACTATAAGATGATGTTGAGGGAGTACCACTGTTTGTTGGAATAGGTGGATGTATGGGAGGTGCCGGTGGTGGTCCACTGATGGGTGGAGGTATAGCAACAGGGTATGGCTGTTGATAAGGGGGTGGGGGGTAATATGAAGTGCCCCCGTATGCCGGCGGGTATTGAGGTGTTCCATACATCGGTGGTGGTTGTGGTGAGTAGTGGCACCAATTAGTCCGTCTACTGAGTGAGACATCCCAGGTTTGTCTTGGCCAAATGGTACAGGTTTGGGAAGATCAGGAAGTACAATGTATAAGTACCCTGACTGTGCATAGATGAGGTCATACTGTTGGGCCTTACTGATGGTTTCCTCTTCAGATTGAGGGAAGGTGGAAGCTACATCCTTACCGAGAAGAGAGACAAGTGATCTAAGAAACCAGTGAAGACATTGTTGCTTGGTGGTTTCTGCTTTACACAAACTACATCGCCTACGCCACTCGTGAATGTGGTCAGCGATGTGTGTGGCTGAGGTTTGTTTGAAGTTAGAAAGTAGTTCTATACCATTGTCATGGCAGATGGGTAATTGGAAGAAGGTCAAGAATTCTTTGGCCAATGACTCAAAAGTTGCGTGGGACCCCGATTTTTCTTCAACATACCATTTAGTCGATGGGCCAGTCAGTGTTCATTGAAATAATCGCAGTCTGATGAAATCATCCATAATGCTATTGGAAGAGCACCATAGGTGAAAGGTCATGACATGGTTGGCAGGATCATCGCCTGCCTTTCCTTCAAAATTTGGTATATCTGAAGGTAGTTTGGTGGGCATTGCCGGCCACATGGGCTCATGCAATATAGGATCATTGGCGAGTTTGGTGAGATCCAGTATGTTGAGAGAGGCCAAGTATGGCATCTGCAGTGGGGGGGGGGGGGGGNTGGGGGGGGGGGGAGGATTAGCTCCGACCATAGTGTGTTGTGAACCTGACCTTGGAGGAGGGATAGGTGGGATGGTGCTCCCTCCTTGAGAGGAAGTGGGTCCCCCTCTTCCGTGTAAAGGAGAGAGAGTGAACGAATGGCCTTGGGAAGTTGACCCAAGTAATGTAGAACCAAGCAAAGATGATCCTAGGATAGTAGCACTCATAGGAGTGTGTGAAGGAGGTGCCGATGAGTGGGCATGACCAGATACTCCCCCTAATATAGGAGGGAGGTTTAGCAAGCATCGTGAACGATGGGGGTTCTGTGGTTCCCCTATGATGTCAGACTAGCTGTGTGAATGTGTGTAAAAAGTGGTGAGAATAATATAGAAACAAGAGCCTTTGCGTTGAATGTTTACACTATATATATCCAAATCAAACTATAATCAGATGTGCATCATACATAAAATGTTTTGAAAAAGAAGCATTTATATGGGTAAGTGGGTTTTTGTTCACGTGGGGGAATAAAAAAGAAAGCAAATGCTCATGTCYTAGAAGACGTAACGTCCTGCCTCTCAAATAGAATTGGACCTTCTAATAGTACTCAACAGTGGGGTCTGAAGTCACTGGAAGAGAAACTAGTGAAGGATTAAGTAATTGGTTATAATGAGGGGTAAAGGGGGAATATCCCGAAAGAGCTGGCGATATTTCCCAATAGCCACACAAAATCCAATCAAGGTGCAATTGCAGCCCACAATTGCCACCTGGGTAGATGTCCTAAAGTTGGTCACTAGGTACCTCGGTCAAAGTGCGACATTTAGATTTTTGGCCTAAGAAATGGGTCACGGGCTGGATCTTGTCCAAGAGGTGGGTGCCTCAAGGGTGGATGCACAGAACAACCGGACCTCGGACTTCAACCCTTCACGGGTATCTCCCTGCCTTATGGTAATTGGAACACTTGACTTGGAGGATTTTCAGTTCCCTATTTGACAACCTCTATGTTTTGACAATGTGAGAACCAGATAACGAGGAGTTATTTGGATGCCTATCCCCGAAATCCTACCTAGACTAAAAAATTTCTTTTGGCACCTCTTGTGGAGGAAAACTTAGTAATTTTTTATAAATATTTTAGATGTAGTTGTTTTGGGAGGTTGGGGGTGCAAACCAACCTCGTTGATTAAAAATGGGAGTGGATAGTTTCGTCAAGAAAAGGGTGAGGTGTTTTCGGAATCCCTTGGGAGGAAACTTACTTTGACCTCCATGTTTCGAGAATAAGCTATGTGAGTGATAAGTGATTTTTATGTGTGAGTGAAAGTGTGCCAATTTTTAGTGAATTAAATGTCACCTTGCTGCATGTGGACTTCGCTTGGTCCTTACAAGAGTTTGATTACCTAATTAACTAAGTGCCTTTGGTACGAATTCAAAAAGTCCCTAGGAAGCTAGCATGTGGACATGTGGGTCCGTTACTATCTTTTAACTCCCTATTGTGATGTAATCTAAGAAAAGCTTTGAAACTATCCTAGATTAAACATGTGGGCATGTGTGGTCCCGTTACAAACCTTTAAACTTCCCTAGTGTTTTGATCTAAGAAAGCAAAAATTCAAACACTATCCTATCTTTGCTACATATGGGCATGTATGGGCCCGTTACAATATTAAGATATGTTTGAAAAAGAAAACTAAGAGGAGTCCCAAGAAGGGATGTTGTCCTCTCCTAAAGGTTTTAATGTTCTTTTAAGGGAGATGAACTTGTTTCACACTCTTTTTCTGATTCTCAAGGTCGCTTGGAGGCGTGAGAGAAGAGCATACTAAGCGATTGTAATTAAACTTCTAGTCCCAATGTAAGTTAAATGTGATTAAAAATGATTTCCAACTTATATTGTAAGTCAAAACAAGCCATCCACGTGGCAAAAAGCAAAGAAGGGAAATTGATTTTATCCTCCTAAGTGCATATGTGTGTTTGACTAACCCCTTTATATGATGAGGGGACTAAGTGTGGTGCTGCTTTAAAACATGCTTGACATCATTTTTAAGAAGGCAAATGGCCTTCCCCACATCTCAACAACTTTACAATATGAAATTTTACACAGATGCGTGGGTCCTAGTGAAGACATAGGCGCACAGAGCGCATGTGCACGAGTAGAGACAAGTTAAAAAGTGCACGTGCGCAGAACAGAGCCGTGAGTCAAGCCCGCGCATATGTGGCGCACGACCGAGAATGAAAAATCCGAATGGATTTCTCTCAATTCAACTTGGAATTGGCTAGTTGGCAGGTCGGCTTAGGCCGGTTAGTGCACCTGCAAGTTAAACAAACTAAAAGAAGAGCAAAATAAACCCAAATGAGGTAGGAAATTGATACCTTTCCCCAGTGGAGTCACCAATCTGTTGCACCTCTTTCGTCACCTTGGTGAGCAAATAAGAGGTGATTTCAAGCCCAGTTGGGTCTACTGAGTAGGACATCTGTAGAGAAAAGAGTTAGAGAAAGAAAACAAAAACTGGAATTAAGAATTAAACTGAGAGATGCAATAAAAACAAAATTCATGAGCATAGGGACATAGAAACAAAAAGAACCAAAAGACCCATGTCACCAATGTTTGAGGCTGATCTATTGATGAAAACAAAGCACCAAGAAGAAAGGAGACTATGAGTCCCTTCTTCCTCCAAGGGAAGGCTCTTGGACCCTCACTAGCTAGCTCTTCTTACAACAAAGAAAAATGAAAATGGTGATGAAAGAACTCTCTACAAATCCACTCAATGGTGAGGTGGATTGTCTAATGTAATGGTGCCAAAATGATATTGTCAAGGATGGAGTCCTTAAAACAATATAGGCAGCATAACATTACTTTGAATTCCTTGAGAAAATGAGGTGCATTCATGGCTTTTTATAGCATTGCTTTGAGTTATTGTTTAACTGCTTTGTAGTGTGAAAAGAGGCCATTTAGGGCATTATTAGGTCTTTGACCAGCCCACCATTCGGATCCATCCCAGATTTGAGGGTCAAATCGTCTTGGGAGCTGAACCATAAGTGGTTGGGAGGTTGACCACTTCAATAAATGCACCATTTAGCAGGTGCACGGTTTTTTACGCTAACAGTCGCGCATCATGCGCCTGTGTACGATATCTACGTTCTTGTTCTGCGCATGCGCGCACGCGCCCAATGTCTGCAAAGCACTCTTCAATTTTTCACTACTTTGTATAGTTTTTGACCTTTTCTAAATGCTGTGGTATTAATTCAGGTCCATGAATGACTTCATCACTGTTTGACGATGTTGAGTTCTTGTAACCATGTGCTGACGAAATTTCAGTGATAAAAAACACCATTTCGTTTCCAACTCAATATCTAACAATTTAAGGTTCAACCATCAAAGTATAGAAAGAAACAACAACCTTCAAAATAGTAGAAAAAACAATAGTACCAATTTGGTTACATTTAAGGATTGTAGGGATGAAAACCACTTACAAAATCCTTTTTTACACATCCAAATGGCTCACTAAAAATGTGCAACAGATCTGAAATAACATATATTTACCAACAGAAATCAAGGTAGCAGCCCAAGCATCAACATGATCAACTATACCAACAAAATTGGACCTTCAGTCACTAAAATCCTTTTCTCCCTTCAACCTGAAAATAACATTGTCCCTGGCCTTCTAGGGAAATTTTTCCAATTGAACTTCTAATTTGAAAATGAAGAGAGTTCATCCTTTTATAGCCTTTTCTCCTCAACTAATTTTATAATAAAGTATTATTTAGAAAAGTCTCGAGAACCTTAAATCCTTCTTTTTGCAAGAAATGTTCATAAAAAATTATGATAAGGGTCTAGAAATGCCACTTGTCCTCTTTAACAAGAACAAACTCTTGAAGATTCTTTCCTTCATGGATAAATGGGATGCTCTAGGACATTCTAGGCCGAGTTATTCCTTTTAGATAATCACTCCTTAACTACCCGCATAAAATAACAATAGATGCCAAGTCAAAGAGGGTGTTCTTGAAAGTAAGGAAATACTCCTCCTTGGGAGGCTAAAAGAATGTCATTCATCTTCATTAGAACTAGTGCATTCCTTCAAAACTAAGTTTCATGAAACATGGAAATGTGTACAAGTTTCCATAATGGAATGCTTGGAAACATGACCGCCCCAAAATGGGTACATGGGGGAAATGCGGTATATAAAAAAATACAAAAAATACAGATATATAGTTTTTTTTTAAATAACATAGTATCTAGAAAGAAAATAAAAATTATACACATGATATTTTAGACGGAGACCCATATCTATATTAACTCCCATAGATGATTATATAATGCAAAATCCCATAGCTTGGTGGTCTTGACTAATGTGAATCCCACACCTGTTGAAATAATGTAATTGCAAAGTGTATTCTTATTATTATTTGATATATTATTCATTGGATCAATCCCCATTGTGGATTGATCATGTCGGCTATTGTAAAAGGACCAAATCCATTTTTTCGGATTGACCATAATATAATTGTAATAGGAAAAAGAAGAAGTCGGCCCCAGAATATATCAAAGAGCCCCTTGAATATAATAAAGGTGGTTATAACCACCCAGATTAAGAAGTCAGCCCTACCAGTGAAGAGACACTTCACATGTGCCAGTTTAGTATAAATAAGAAGGCTAGCACCTCACTTAGACACACCACACTTGCTCATTGAGAGACAAGTTTCAGAATTTCCGTTGGAGAAGAGAGAGAGAGAGAGAGGCGCATCCTTGGGAGAGGATATTCTATATTAGCTTGAGTTATCTCTTGGCATTGTATTGGCTATCTATAATAAGGAAGTTTTTCTGGGTTTTCTTCCCCTAGAGGGTTTCCCAAGATAAATATTGTGTGTATTTATTAGTGATCTTGTCTTATGTTGTTGTTATCTATTGAATTTCAAAGAACTATAATAATGGCTTAAACATTAACAACACCATCATACATGATAGAACTCAGTGGAAACACTAGAATCCTACCAACCCTAAAATCCTGAAAAATGTTAAGTATGTTGAATTTTGAATGGGATAGGAAATTCTACTTTCTCCATATGAAGTCCAATGAGGTTGGAACCACTCTCAAATGTCCTAAAACATTCTCCTTTATCTTACCTTTTCTCCTTTTACTTTAAGAATCTAATCTTACCATTAATTATCAAGGTGACAAACCTCTCAAAGCTGAATCCCCTATCTTTGTTTTGTATTAAATGGTCATTGTCATGAGCAAGGCGATATTTTCCTATGAGATAAGAGAATTCCACAAGCATGTGTAACATCAATGACAACCACATCCATTGACAATGAAATGTCCTATTAGATTGCCATGCTTACCTGAAGATTTTTAATTAAACCATAGACTTTGACTTCCTTGAAATCCATTGCACATATATTTCTGTATGGTCTTGTGGTTATTAATCCCAATTGATTCATCACTATAAGAGACATTACATTGGTTGAGGCTCCAAAATCCAACATACAATTATGCAACAATAAGTTACCCACTACCAAAGATATGAAAAAGGGTTGGTGACTTGGGTTCTACCTTCCTTCTTGACTAATGGTTTGGAGAATAACGGGGGCATCTTCGTTATCATATAAAACTTGAGTTGATTGACTCATCGCTTGTAATATCCCCAAGTGCACTAGGCTAGGATATTTTGTTTTCTTTGCAACTTATGTTATTTTTGGTTGCGTACTTTTGTCAAACACTTTGCGTTATATATGTTCTTATGACAAAATATTGGTAGACAACTTTCTTCAAACAATTTGCATACATTCTATTTTGTTAAACATGTTATATGTAATCCATGTATACATGAAATAAAAGAGACAACATGGGCATTTTTACTATGGATGAAACCCCAATCACAACAATACAATCTCTAATGGTTGTTATGGAAACTACCATATATCAAAGAAAACACACAAGATGCAAACCAAAACCTGGAATAATTCCATGACCTCTTCTAGAAGATGATGTGTCCCTCTCCAAGGCTCTTCTAAGCTCAAAACCCCACCAAAGATGTTGTTGCCCAACTCCAAGGGAAAATTTATCCCTCCAAGTGCCAAACATGACCTCATGGCCCTCCTCCTATACCTCACAACCTACAGAAATACTCATGGCCTCCTCAAATCCTCATGGATTTGAAAAAGGGTAGATCTCCCTCCTCAAGAAACCCTCCATGACTCCTCCTAGCCTCACGGTCCTACCAAGGAAGGGATCGGACCCTCCAAGAAACCGATAGTGGCCCTCCAAAGGCTATCGATCCCTTACCAAACCCTCACGACTCCTCTAAATGCAGTCCAAGACCCTGCAAAAGAGTCAAATAAATCCCTCAAGGAAGCTCCATGAGACTCCCAAACAAGTCATTTCCCCTCCAAACTGAATACAAACCACTAGATGTAGCTCCATTAAAGATCCCAGATGGATCCTCCTCTTGTCTAGCTAGGGTGGATATTGTACCACTAAAACCAAACCATAATGGAAGGGTTTTGGAAAAACCCCCACGAAAACCTTGGCTCACAAGAGCGCTTCAACAAAAGATTAATCCAAAACATAATGAGGAAAGTGAAGTTCTTCAATGCCCCTTCTAGATATTTCCCCTTTGACTTAATCCACATGACCCTTATTCCCCTTTTTAATTTTTACTTAAAGATTAAAATTCACTTATTCTAATGTTTAACTAACTATTAATCTAAAAGTTACTTTATTACTCGTTTATTAAATGTCTCTTTAGAAATATAACATCTCCTAGCTAAGTGACATCAAGTAAACCTCCCGACTCCCATTTTCTTTATTGACTATAGCTTACGGGAGTCATATAGGCTACTACACCATCCTCTTGTCATGATAAACTGGAAGGGGACATTATAGTCCTCCCTTCTCGAGATTTCTTGTCCTCAAGCAACTCCAAATCAAGATGTTGTAAAATATGCTCTCCCTCCCAAGTGGCATCTTCTTCTAAAAAATATCTCCATCTGACCAGGTACTCCCGAATCACTCTACTCCTCAGCCTCCTCTCTTTGACATCAATAATCCTCTCCGAAGTCAAAACCAACTTCGTTTCCTCATCTAGTGTAGGAATATCTGTTGAAGTGGTGGCTTGTTGTCCCAATGCCTTCTTGAGGCAAGACACATGGAAGATGTTGTGGATCCTGCTACCCTATGGAAACTCCAACTCATATGTTACCTCTCCAACTCTCCTAATCACCATAAATGGTCCATAGAAGCAAGGCTTCAATTTCTTTGCACCACTCTTCTTAAGTGAGGATTGTCTATATGGCTGCAACCTCAGAAAGACCAAATCCCCAACCTCAAAGCTAGGTTCCACCCTGTTCCTGTTTGCATACATCTTCTTCTAATTCTGGTGACCTATAAGTTCTCCTTCGGGAATCTCAAGATGTCTTGGCTCTCCTGCAACCAACATTTGGCCTTGGGGGCCTTGCTCTCCCAGAATGCCAAATCCATAAAGGATGGAGCATCGTAACCATATAATGCTTTGAATGGACTCATCATGATGGACATGTTATAAGTGGTATTATAACAATGCTCCCCAAGATGCAACCACTTTATCCAAGCCCTCTTTTTTCTTAACACATAGTTTCACAGGTATCCCTCAATCCACATGTTCACTATGTTTGTTTTCCCATCTGTCTGAGGGTGATAGATGGTACTAGGTGTCAACTCTGTCCCTGATAACCTGAACAACTCCTTTCATAATGCACTGAGAAATATGTTGTCCCAATCACTAACTATGTACCTCAGAAGACCATGTATTCTGAACACCTCCCGGAAGAATATTTCTACCTCCTGAGATGTGCTATACTATGAAGGAATGAAAAAGAAGTGTGCAAAATTAGTCAACCTTTCCACCACCACATAGATACAGTCCCTACCCTGTACCTTTGGCAACCCTTGAATGAATTCCATGGAGATGCTCTCCCACTTCTGCTCTGGAATAGGTAATGGCTAAAGCAAACCTATAGAATGTGTAATCTCTGACTTGTTCTACTGACAAGTCATGCACTCCTTCACATACCATAGTACATCCTCCTTGAGACCCTTCCAAGAGAATCTCTCCCTCACCTGTCTATAAGTCTTCAGATATCCCAAGTTCCCTACCAATGGTGCATCATGTATTGCTCTCAGGATCTTATCCTTGAGTGTAGACTTAGGGACAAGGTATATCCTCTCCGTGTAGTAGATGATGTCATCCACTACTCTGTACTTATCATATTGAATGATTCCCTCCATAATCTCACAAGAAAATGTATTCTTGGAGTAGTCCACCAAGAGAATGGACTTCTAGTCTGCTGAGATATCTGTCATGGAAAAGGATGCAGGTCTACTAGAAAGGGAATCAAAAACCAAATTATTCCTTCCTTTCTCATACTCAATGTCAAAGTTATACACCTGCACCTTACTTACCCATTTGTGTTGTCTATCGCTCAAGTAATTTTGCTCCAAGAAATACCTCAAGCTATTGTGGTCAGTCCTCACCACAAATCATCCTCCAACTAGGTACTTTCTAAAATTGGCCAATGCATGCATGATGGCCAACATCTTCTTATCATAAATGGGGTAGAGCCTCTTTGGCTCCCTCAAATTCCTGCTCTCGAAAGCTATGGGATGTCTATTCTACATCAACATCGCTCCTATCCCCTCTCCGGATGCATCACACTCCAACATAAATGGTCGAGAGAAGTATGGAAGTGCTAACTCTGGGAAAGTACTCATTACCTTCTGCATCCTGTCAAATGCTTCCCATGCCTCCTCTGACCATCTAAATGCACCCTTCTTGGTGAGATCCATCAATGGCATACCAAGTTTTGAAAATCCTTTCACAAAGCGCCTATAATAGTTGCACAATATGAAGAACCCCTGTAGCTCTATAATTGATCTGGGTGTGGGACAATCTATGATTGCCTGGATCTTCTCCTGGTGCACCTGTACTCCCTTAACACCAATCACATGTCCTAGATAGAGAATATTTGTCATCCCAAACTCTCACTTTGCCTCCCTAGAAAATAGTGATTTCTCCTCCATGATGCTGAGAATCTCATCAATATGCCTCATATATTCCTCCCAAGTCCTGTTGTAGATCGACAGATCATCAAAGAATACCATTAAGAACTTCCTCAATTGCTAGTTGAAGATATGGTTCATACATGACTGGAAGGTGGCTGGTGCGTTAGTCAACCCAAAGAGAATGACTAGAAACTCATAGTGCCCATAATGACATTTGAGCATTTTTTGTGGATGTCCTCCTCTCTGAATTGTATCTCATGGTACCCCGATCGAAGATCAATCTTCGAGAAGGACACTGCCCCATGCAAATCATCTATCAATTCATCGATCCTAGGTATTGGGTACCTATTCTTAATTGTCTTCTTGTTCAACGCCCTGTAGTCAATGCACATCCTCATCGTTCCATCCTTCTTCTTTACTAGTACCACTGAAGAAGCGAAGGGACTAGAACTAGACCTGATTTTCCCCATCTCTAGTAACTCTTATATGGCCTTCTCTATCTCATCCTTAAGCTTCTTCAGATTCCTATATGGTGTGGTGATCATGGGGTTTTCCCCCTCTAACTCAATGACATGCTCAAATCCCTTTTCAAGTGGTCTCCCTGCTGGTAATGGTCTGAGCACTCTATCATGCTTTCCAAGCAGCGCTTGGATGTCCATATGATAGTGCTAGCGGTCCTGTGTTGGCTTCTACGTGGTGATAAAACACTCTGCTATGTAGGCCACATCTCCATGTTTAAAGATGGCCTCCATACGTTTGTTGGATATGATCATGGGGGATCTTGTTAACATACCTCTCAGAATAATTTGCTGACCTCCTGTATCCATGAATTCCATCTTCATGTCCTGGTAATTCATGGTGAAATCTCCAAGTGAGTGAAGCCACTGGACTCCCAATACCACATGGGTATCTTCCAAATCCACAATATAGAATTCATTGGTCAATTTATAATTTCCCAATGTCACATCCAATCCTCTGATCCTCTGAGTACAATACATGTAGTACCCATCTGCTACCACCATGAAGAACCCTTCAAAGTCCTCTGTAGGGATGTGTCTCCTAGTGACAAGCCTTGCATCAATGAAGTTGTGGGTGGACCCACCATCAATAATTTTTGTAACTTTATGCCCGTGCAAAATGCCTCTGATCATGAAGGTGTAATACCTAGGGACTTCTGAAAGTGTGGCAATGGTCACTTCTTTGACACCTTCTTGCAGCTTCTTCTCCTCTATAATATCAAGGTGTGGTGGCTCAACCACCTCACTACTATGTGCATGAGATGTATCATCCTCACCATCATCCACCTCATCAAAAAACACCTCTATGTAATGTACTTTCCCTTTTCCCATACATCAGTGACCCAACTCCCAAGGTTCTTTGCAACTAAAGAAAAAATTCTTACTCCTCAAATCCCTCTAAATCTCCTCATCTATCCTATCCTTCCCTATCCATGGCTTATGGATAGGCCTTGACTCTTTATTATTATGTGAAATAAAGGGTTTCATTGGTACCTTCTTGGGAACGACATATTCCATGTATTGAGTCTTCATGATGCCATCTTATAGTGTGGTTGTCCTGAAATCCTTTACCCACCCTCTCAAGGGCTCGGCTAAACCCTCTGTGAATAGCATCACCAACCTTTTCTTAGAAATGCATGTCACCATGACTTTCATCCTCTGGAAATTTGCGATGTATGCCTCTAGTGTACCTTTGTCTCAACTCATCAACTCCCTAAATTGGATCTTAGGATCCTTCTTTTCGAACCTATCCATCAACCTCTGGGTGAGGTCCATATATGATGTGATGCTGGCATGCCCTAAGGTCAGTATCCCATGGTACCACCACTCATGAGCTTCTCCATCCAAGTGTAGGGTGGGAAATATAATTTCCTCTGCCTCTGTCATCGTTTTAAGCTGGAACTAAGTTTCCAACTTCTATACCCAAGCTTTGGCTATTCTCCTGACAGATCTATCAAAATATGGGATAGACAACTTCTCCACCTTGCGCATAAGATCAAATTTATGTTGGTTCTGTGTAGCCTTATTCCATTCCCTAGGCCCTGTACTTGATGTTGTAGTAGTTCTGGTAAGACATGGCTTCTTGGACATCTTCCCCTAATTCCTGGTACTCCTTGAAGTAGGTGGTAAAGTCATCATCCTGACCCTGCTGCCCCCATGCTCATGTAGGTTTCTCCTCAAGGAGTTGTGGTAATAATGACCTAGGCATCCTCCTGCTACCTTTCTGTGAGATGCTCAGTAATGGAATATGGGTATTGATACCCTCTGCATGAACTCTACCTCCATGGAATCCACTCCGACTGGTCAGTCCTGCATCAAGTGGGTTCCCTCGTTGGCCCTATTTTTTCACAAACTGTAGGTTGGGAAAATCCCGACTAAATCCACGAGATGACGATAAATGTGGGAGAGTCTACCCACTTTCACCTTAGATAAACCTTCCCCTTGTTTTAGTGAAGGAGAAATCCTACACAAGGGGGGAATCCCAACTGACCCTAGGGGGAAATAAGATGGAAAGTGGTGTTATGAAAGTGATACCCCTATAGGTCAAACAACTAAGTGGAAAGTGGCTTGGAAACAAGTCTCAAAGATGGTTAATGGTTTCCAAGTGCTTGGAGATGAAATGTTGGGCCTCCAAAGCCCTCCTCCTCATGTGCTATGGTCTTCTCCATTAAGCCAAGGCTTATCCCCCTCAAAAGGTGCCAAGTGTCAATCATCAACACCACCACCATGAAACCCTAGCCCCAACAAGACATCAAGCCCTAATATGTAGTGCTCTAGACTCCAACGGAAATTTTTTGGGGTGATGAAGGGTTGGAATAGGTCCTCTAAGGTGTCTCAAACCTCCAAAGTCTATCATAATCATCTGGTGTGTGGGCCATGGCATACAACCTAGGGGATTCTTTCCCCAATGAAGGCCCAAGTTGGGATTTTCCCTCCAAAATGTCCATCAACAAGGTCCTGCAAAGACAAAAAGGTGCACCCTCCAAGGGTCTCAAGTCAAAGCATCATGGCAAGTAAAATCACATTTAATATAAGAGCCATCTGAGCATGTACATCGAAAACTACCTCATCAAACTAAACAAGTGCTCAAAGACCCTATTCAATTTTCCAAGTTTAGGTATGGGATGGTTGACAAGGTAACCTATTGAGTGTTTCCTAGGTGGACCCCTCCCAAAGCCATGTGGAGAAAATGAAGTGGATGGGGGAAAGACTTTTGGGCATGGGGTTCATGACATACAAGGGTTTGTAGTGCCTCATTTATGGGTGCCTTTGTATAGGGATTGTTGCACCTTCGTTTTCAATACATCCTTTTTCCAAGCCCAATTATTGCCATTAATTAATTAAGGTCCAGAATGACTAGGTACTCCCTATGGGTAAAATAAATCTTATAGGGGTAAAATCAAGCTTGTAATGCACTTGTATATATCCCTAAACAAGTGGGACATTTTGTAATATGTGTGTTTTCTTTTACAAGCTTTGATTTTTTTTTAGGAGAAACATTTCTTTGTTCTCAAGATCTATTCGGGCGAGCATCTGGAAGGTTATGATTTGGATTTTATCCTTTTCCAGCTACAATCCCTCTGGGCCTTCATCCCCTTCTTCTCATGAAATGAGGGACACTCCCCTCTTGGGTTAGTACACCTAAAAATCCCAAAATATAGGGAGATGAGAGGATGAAGCATGGAAAATGATAAGTATGATCGGGAATGGCACAATGACTTGTCAAGGGGACCTCCCAGTAGAAAACCCATCCCTAAGGGTGACCACTTACTAGGGAGCAATGTTAACCACCAAGGTGAAACAAGGAAAAAATCATAATTTCCAAGCAGATGTTACATAATCCAAAGCAATCCAAAATGCAACATACTCCAAATGCCTCAAATATTAAAGTGACACTTACCACAATACCTGACTTGTACCCCATGGAGGAAGACCTATTGTCTTTCGGAAGCAAGCTGATGTGGTGAATGCCATCATGATGAACTGAGGTGGTGTGGTGGTGATGTGAGTCTCTTCCTGTGCATGTGGACGTTGTCAGCCATTTGTCTCTCAGTACTCCATGTCTGCAACCTAAGGGACTTGAGACATCATCTCCTTAGTTATCCCTAGGAATTGGGGATAACATCTACCTCCTACTTGGGGACATGTACTCATCGTAGATTGGATCAGAGACTCTGTGTCTCCTAGTTGGACCTGTGCCTACATTGAAACATAAAATCGTAAAATCCAGGGTGGATCTACTCATCCTTTACTCATATAATAAAAAATCAGAATTTCAAAATTGACAACTAATCTAGAAAAGAAAATATTTTAGCATTTTTTCAAAAAAATTTAAACTAAATATCTAATATGATGAAAGCAATATGCAAGTAGAACAAAATGAAACATGAAATGCATCTAAGATACTATGAGCAATCAAGATGCAAATGCAAGAAAGCAAGATGACCTACCTAATTACTTGGGGCTTGGGCCTTGAGGAAGGCAAGTGCCTTGAATGTAGGGTCGGAGAGAAGGCCCATCTACTGGTAATGAAATCTTTCTCCCATCCAAGGATGTCAAGTAGTATTTTATTTATCAGAATTCTTCTTGATGATGTAAGGGCCAAGCCAAGACCTGTCATCCTCATGATCATGTTTACGCTCTCCCTTTATCTTATCCCACATGAATGAAAGAATTCTTTCACTTTAGTTGATGTAAGGTATATCCTCGATGTAAGGGTAGGAAGGAGGTTCCATGTTGACTGTATCTTTAATATATTTTTCACGTTCTTGATCTTCTTTCTTTAATATTTTAATAGATCTTGGGTCTTTCCCTTGGATTCACATTTGTCTCCTTGTATTCATTCGTCCTTGGGAGTAGTGTGTCTATTCAATCTTCCTGCGCAAAAGGAAAGTCCCATGGATCATACTTGATAATCTAGTGTGGTACATCAAAGTCACACTCACTAGTGTAATCAGGACTGCTGGGATCCTTCACATGCTTCTCAACCCTCTCCCAACTATATAGGATCTCAAAATTACCATCCACCATGGGAATATGTGCGTGGGTGAGATCCATATTGAGAAAAACCCCAAGAACAACATACCATATTCTTCAAAGAGCATTCCCCAAGTATCTGGAACATCAATCACCACTATGTTCATAATGAGGTTGATATGAGGAAAATCCAACAAATAAACTTCAACATCTTCCATAAGCCCGTAAACCTTAACTTTCTTGGAATCAATACCACAGACATTCCCATATGGTTAGGTTGTCTTTAGACCGAGTTGTTCCATCACCTTTAAGGATATTACATTTGCTGAGGCCCCATAGTCCAACATACAATTGTTCAAGCGGAGACCATTCACCCCCAAGGATAGATAGAAGGGAGGGTTACTATTCTTTTTCCGGTCAAGATACATGGTATTCTAAATCATGGTAGGATCCTCCTTCTTGGTTGGTACTTTTAATAACTTCAAGAGATATTTACTCACAGAGGGAATATTTCACATCTCCATCACAAGGATTGTCATATTTAGCTTTCCAAACATGGCTGGCACATCTATGTTCAATTGAATCTCGTCTTCTGTTAAAATTGGTTTTGGAAGCAATTCACTGACTGGAGGTGGAGGTGGTGGGACCACCTTCTTTGTAGATGGAAGAGGAACTTCCACCTCTGGTTGAAGTGGAGTGGAAGGTTGTAGCGAAGGGATTGAAGCCTTGTTTCTTATTATGTACGTCAAAACTTACTTTTTCCTCAATTCCTTTCTTTGCCTCTATTAACTAATTTAACACTCGAGGTCGTCCTTCTCTAGCCTCTCTTTTTCTAACTTCATCAATTTGTTCCTAAGTAATATATTATTCTTGAATGTTACATATCATGTCCATGAAGTTCATAGTACATATTATTAGAGAATTCTTCATAACATTGGGGACATTCATCCTCTCGATGAGGTTCTTGACATGGAGAACACCACGATGTTTCTTTTGTGTTGACCATTCCAATTGAGTTCAATGTGTCAGGAGGTTTTGCCTCTTTTTGAGGCTTCGACCTCCAACCTGTGGCATCCGTCTATTGTCTAAAAAACAAAGGGTTGGGAGAAAACTGATTTCTTTCCACAATGGTCAATCCGCCCATGATATGATTCTGAGCTTGGACGAACTGAGTACCCATTTGGTCTATCTTCCGATTCAAGAGAGAAATCAGATCTGGCACACTGTTACTGGGAGCTTTGGTCTTTACTTCTGTCTTGACATGAGGATACTGAAAATGGTCAACCTTTGAGTCAAGAATATTCTCTTCAATCTTTGCACTATACTCCTTGGCTTGTGCCAAAATGGTGGGTTTCTTATCCTTCAAGAGGAAATGAAATTTCCCCTCAAAAGAATTCATATAAAGGAGAGAAACAACTGCTTTTGGAGAACACAAATCCTTCGATATTTGGCTATACAATCTGTCAAACCCATTGTCAAATTTACTTACTGTCTCATTCTCCTCCTTCTTTATCTGATTGAACTGAGCTACAAGAATCTCACTATACTTCTGTTATGAAAAACTTTGCAAAATCTTCATAAGATGCTACATGGTTATCAGGAAGGCCCATGAACTATCTTTAGGTATCTTTAGTCAGTGATGAAGCTAGTAACCTCATTGCTACATATTCATGTTCTACTACTACATTTTCCATGTCTTGGTTGATGGCATAGAGATGATTGTCATGTGTGATCACATTATTTCCTGAGAACTTTGGCAACCATTTGTGAGACTCTTTTGGCATGGTATTGGGATATCTGGGGATGGTGGCCATGTTTAAGGGTTTGTAGAGGTCATTTTCCCAAGGGTGAGCCATTGAATCAAGGGGAAGGTTACCTTGGAATAGGGTTTTAACAACGGGAGGTTTGAGAGGAGACCTTCTTCAGTAAACCTTAGAAGGCTTGAATCTTCCTAGGGAAAAGTATTATGGGAAGGTGGATTCTGGGATGGTGGAGTTAACAGAACAGTTTCAAGAAGAGCTCATCAAGGGTGGAAGGGGAACATCCTTCAAGTGGAGTCACTAGTTAAGCTAGGGATAAAGGATTTGGGATGGAATCCTGCCAAAGTGTTGTTAGGGAATGAAAGAGGATTCAAAATCCTCCCTGACAACGACGCCAAAATGTTATCGCACTAACTATAGGTTGGGAAAATCCCGGCCCAAACCATGAGATGGTGATAATTGTGGTAGATTCTACCCACTATCACCTTAGATAAACCCTCCCCTCACTTTAGTGAAGGAGAAATCCTACAGAAAGGGGGAATCCTGGGTGACCCTAAGGGGAAATGAGATGGAAAGTGGTGTTATTGAAGTGATACCCCTATAGTTCAAACTATTAAGTGGAAAGTGGATTGGAAAAAATTCTCAGAGACGGTTAATGGTTTCCAAGTGCTTTATTACCTGTGGAAGATAGTTGTACCTTCTTGAGACACAAGAAGAGACAAGTATACAAGCTCAAAGATTAAGTGGACAAGCAAGTTAAGCTTGTTGTACCAAACTACAATAGTAAACGAAAGTATATATCAAAAAGGAATAAAGATAATTACTGTAGATTTAACCACTCAAAGCATCAAAGAATTATTGAGAAATGAAGTATAAAACAAGTAGATTAGTTCCCAATACTTTAGCAAATATAAAACAAATTGCATATTTTTCTTACCAATTCCAAGAGAGATGTAATATAAAACCCTATTTCACCAAAAAATGTCCATTCATAAGCAAGGTAATAAGTCTCCAAGAGGTGCGCACCAACTTAGCTCCACAATACACCAAGAGAAATCATCAAAAAGACATTTTCATAAGAGACAAAGATCCAAAGTTCCCAAAGAGGGCGCAAATTTCAGCCAAGTATCATTCTTGAAATGGGAGAGCTATATCCTAAAATGAAATGACATGATTCTTTCTTTATACAAATCTCCTAAAAAGTGTTTGTCCACTTAAATTAAGGTAAACCACAAAATAAGGGAAACATTTCCCTTTATTTTTCCCCTTTACAAAGTAATATTATTTTTGCACAAAGAGAAACCCTAAAAAGACATGACGTTTCCCCTTTAGGCAACGTTTTGGCACTTGGAGACGAAATGTTGGGCCTCCAAATTCCTCCTCATGCACTATGTCTTCTCCTCATCAAAATATGCCAAGTGTCAATCATCAACACCACCACCACCAAACCCTATCCCCAACAAGACGTCAAGCCCTAAGATGTAGTGTTGTAGCCTCCAAAGGCAAGTCGTTGGGGTGATGAAGGGTTGGGATAGGTCCTCTAAGGTGTGTCAAACCTCCAAAGGATATCATAATCATCCGGTGTGTAGGCCATGGAATCCAACCTGTGGGCTTCTTGCCCCAATGAAGGCCCAAGCTGCGCTTATTCCTCCAAAATGTCCATCAACAAGGTCTTGCAAAGACAAAAAGGTGCACCCTCCAAGATCTCAAGTCAAAGAATCATGGCATGTTAAATCACATCTAATATAAGAGCCATCCGAGCATGTACATAAAAAACTACCTTATCAAACTAAACAAGTGCTCAAAGACCCTATGCAATTTGTCAAGTTTAGGTATGGGAGGGTTGACAAGGTGACCTATTGGGTGATTCATTCCTCAAGTGAAGCAGTGCTTCCCAGGTGAATCCATTTGGAGAAAATGAAGTGGATGGGGGAAATAATTTTGGGCATGGGATTCATGGTATGCAAGGGTTCATAGTGTCTCATTTATGTGTGTCTTTGTAGAGGGTTTGTTCCACCTTCATTTTCAATGCATCCTTTTTCCAAGCCCAATTATTTCCATTAATGAATTAAGGTCCAGAACAATTGGGTACTCCCTATGGGTAAAATAAATCTTGGGGGGAAGTATCGCAGTGTCACTTGAAGGGAGAGGCAAGTAATCCAACAAAAATTTCACCAATTAGCAATAAAATGATAATAATGGTTTACTAGCAAATTTACACAGTTAAAATGCAAGTTAAAATAATGATATAAGATGATTTTCTGCAGCCTTGATGTCTGTATCTTTTTCTTAGAGATAGCTTAAAATCCACTTGACCAATCTAGACGTCTTAGAGGCTTTAGCAAGCTTAAAGCATATAAAAAAGATCCCATCTTAGACAATTTCAATATCTCACGATTCTATGTATCCCAATGCAATGATTTTATTTCTCCAATGCAATAAATTAGTGCCTTTAACTATTGGGTTATGGAATCTTAAAGATGAAAGAGCTAGTTGTGGGGGTGTAAGACCTTTTACTCCCCAAGGCAAGCAAGACTAGCTAGGAAAAACCTAGGAGGGTGTAAACCCTTTTACTTCTAGTATTCCTTTGTGAAACAAATTATTCCAAAGAAATTATGATGGCCTCAGTGGGGTTGTATTCCCTTATACTCCCCAAAATCTTAACAAATTAACCTTGCAACCAAGAAAATAATCAATAACAGGAGAGATTCCTTACCTCGTCCAAGCATTAACAAGATAAACTCCTTTTAACCAAGAAAAATCCACCATAAAAGAAAGAAATATCCTCAAAGAAAGATAGCACCTTACTTCTTCATCCAATAGCAAAGACAAACCATTACAAGAGACAATAGCAAGAGAGATAAATAAAATTGCCCAAGTAGGGCGCAAATTTCAACCAAGTAGTCTTCTCACAATGGGAGAGCTATGATAAAATGACAAGAGTTTGATCTCTATTTATACAAATCCCCGCCTAAGTGTTTGTCCACTTAATTTTATGGTAACCACAAATTAAGGGGTCAACAACCCTTACTTTTCCCCTTTACATCATTTAAATTCAAATTAAACTTAAAAAAATGCACATAAGAAACCCTAATATGACATCATCCCTCTTCTAGGGTGACATTTTAACACTTTTTGCAAGTCGTTATAGTAAATAATGGAAGTCGTTGGGCCTTCTAGGGACTCTCTTTCATGCACTAGGTTTTCTTCTTCAAGCCAAGCCTTCTCCTATCAAAATGTGCCAAGAGTCCATTCTCAAAACCTCCACCCCAAAACCCTAGCCCTAGGGTGACGTCAAAATACTCAAGTGTGACGTATTGGCCTCAAGAGAAAAATGTTGGGCTAGCAATGATCTAGGACAGATCCTCCAAGGTGTCTCTCAGGCCTCCAAAGGCTACCATCATCGTTTGGTGTGTGGGCCATGGTATCTGGCCTATGGGCTTCAATCCCCAAGGAATCCCAAGATAGGCTTGTTCATCCAAATATGTTCACCAACTAGGTCCTATAAAGACAATGAATACACCCTCCAAGCATCTCAAGTCAAATGCATCATGATAAGTAAATCAAATCAATAAAAGAGCCACCTAAGCATGTGCATGAAAAACCACCTCATCAAACTAAACAACTGCTCAAAGACCCTATGCATTTTTCCAAGTTTGGGTATGAGAGGGTTGACAAAGCAACCTATTGGGTGAATCATACCTTAAGTTTAGGAGTGTTTCCAAAGTGGAACCCCTCTCTAAGTCATGTGGAGGATATGATATGAATGGGGGAAAGACTCTTGGGCATGGGGTTCATGACATAAAAGAGATCGCAGTGTCTCATTTATGGGTGCCTTTATAGAGGGTGTGTTGCACCTTCGTTTTCAATGCATCATTTTTCCAAGCCCATTTATTTAAATTAATTAATTAAGGTCCAAACACTAGGTACTCCCTAAGGGTTAATCGATTATCTTAGGGAATAGTACCAAAGAGTCACTTGAAGCTAGAGGTACACAGAGTGCCATATGCATGGAAAGAAAGGGACATTTCATGTGTGTACACACCTCAACAAGTGGGACATTTATATAATGTGAATTTGCTTTTTAAAAGTCTTTGTTTTTTTAAGAGAAGCATTTCATCATTCTCAAGACCTCTTTGAGTGAGCATTTGGAAGGCTCATAATATGGATTTTATATCTTTCTAGCTACATTCCCTCTGGGCATTCAACATCTTCTTCCCATGAAATAAGGGAAAATCCCTTCTTGGGTCAATACACCCGAAAATCCCAAAATATAAGGAGATGAGGGGATGAAGTGAGGAAAGTGGAAAGTATGTTTGGGAATGGTACGATGACCTGTCAAGAGGACCTCCTAGTAGCAAAACTATCCCTAAGGGTGACCACTTACTAGGGAGTCAATGTCAACCACCAAGGTGAAACAGGGTAGTGGGCAATGTTATCACACAGTTTTTAGCTAGGAGTAAAGGCTATAAGGTAGAAGGCCAAACTGGTGTAACAGAAACCTATCCCACCCAATGTCACCACGATGGGTAGGTTCTTTCTCTTTAGGGAGGTTAGGCCCAKGGGAGACATCCCCGGTGACTTGGGGTTTTGAAGAGGCAAAAGGCTAATAGGATGAAGATAAGTTTTCTCCCCCCTTCAAAGATCACCACCAGTCAAAAGTTTCAGCTAAACARCCAATAATAAAGTAAAACCCAATGAAGAGTACCTGCCTAGAACAAGACAACAAAAACCTGATACTTGCAAGCTTATTTCAATGGGTTATTACTTCATATCAATCAAGAAMTATCTGATATTCAATATAAGCAATTTGAAAGTAAATGTTGACGAAGTCAATGTTTACACAATAGCAATGAAAAGATAATGTCACTTCGCCAATAAATACTAGAATGATGTGGCATTCAATGGGATCAATCAACACTTTATTAAATAAATGCTTTAAACCATCATTCAATTGCTTATAAAGTAAAACGTTGCTACATTGAGATGAAATAACCAAGAGTGACATCAACAACTTAGGGTTAGTAGGTTAGGGTTTCAATTAAAAAGGTTTGAGAGTGTTTAGATCCAATTCTACTTCAACGATTGAGGCTTTAGATCAGTGCCTTAGGGTTTAATGGAGTCATAGGTGAAGGATGCAAGAGTTGAAGGAGGTGATATTTTAAAGGACTAGAAAGATAAGTTTTGAAGTGCTGCTAAAGCAGGGCTTCAAAATCAGAACCCTAGGGGAGAGAGGCTCACTTTGGTGTTGCTAAAGAAAGGCCTCGTGCTCTCTCCTCCTTCTCGGCAAACAACAAGCTCAAATGAAATACAAAATCAAGACAAGAGGGCTTAAAGATGGAGAGTGTTGTTAAGGAAGGGCTCTTTCATCAAACCCTAAAATAAAATGGCCCTAGGTGTAGATGACCTAGGCCTGGGATGTCCTCTTCCTCTTGAAATGAAAATGGTACAGCTAGCTAAAGGGAGGAAGAAAAAGGAGTGTAGCTATGGCTAGGCTCTCTTATTTTTCTTAAATGGCTAAAAGCTTTTCTACCAGGGGACATGAGACAAGGACCTACCTGTGTGCTTGTCACCTAGGGTTTTTATTCAACAAATTATAAATACATGTAAGAAAATAGGACTACAACCATTCAATCAAGAAGTTTTGCAGAAAAATACTTACAATTCATCAAAAAATAATCATGCAAACCCTAGTTGTAACACCTTCATTCAAGAAAAACACCATAGAATGCCAAAAATATCTTCCTTCAACAAGTGTGCCTTCCTCAAATCAGCCAATAATGCAAATATGGTGCTAAAAATCAGACCTCACTATGAGTGAGTAAGTTGTTGTGTTAAAATGAGAGTGAAAATCCTCAATATATAGTGTATCAATGACCTAATTTACTTTTTAGGTCATAAAAAGGTTGACAAGGCCATAATGTCAAAATCATACTATTTTTACATTAAATGGTAAGTAAAATCCCTAATTAAGCAGAAAAGAGAGTAAAATCCCCTTCAAGGGAGGCTATCCCTTTCTAGGGAAAATGAGACATCCAGGAGCAAAACGTTAGCCCCCCAGGGGCCTCTCTAACATGCCACACGTGCCACTGTTTCCCAGCCTGTCTCCAAAAGTGCCCATGAAGCTGGATGATGTCATGGTGAAGATGTGGACGTCCTAAGCCTTCCAAGGCTAGTGTTTCACTGAAAAGGGGTCATCCCCCCTAGGTCTAGTCCTGCCAGAGTGTCTCTGGTGGAACGTCCTCTTCCTCTTAGGTGAAAAACCCTTGATCAAGCTCTATATTGTCTCTTCCCCCTGATGGGGTCTCAACATCCATTTGGTGGGATCTTTAGCCCCATGGAGGTTCGAATGGGTCATCTCCCCATGTGTACCAATCCAATGGTACCTGTCCATCGGGCATGGTCCTGCACATCAAAAGCTACGCCCTCCATGGGCTCATCATTCACAGGGATCATAGCAATGCCAATCACATCCCATCATCAATATTATTAAACATATTCATAAAACCCCTAATACATCAGTCAATAGCTCAAAGACATTACAAAAACCTGCAATACAAGATTGGAGAAAAGGACAAGGCGTCATATTGGTCTAGTGTCCACAAAAAAAGGAAAGTTTCCATAAAGATCTCATCCAAGCCATGTAAGTGAAGTGATGTGGCTAGGGGATGTCCAAACATGTGGGTGCAGTGAGGGCCAAGGATGCATAAGTGTTACCTATGGGTGCCTTTGTAGAAGGTGAGTTGTACCTGTCATGTATGCATTTTTTCCAAGCCCATTCTTGCCTTGATTCTTTTTGTTCTTGTTTTATTCTTTTTATTTTCTTTTTTTGTTTGAGAACTAACCATGGGACACTTCCTTAGCATGGTGACTAGAGCTGACATCATTACCCACAAGTACTTTCACAGAGATGAGAAGGTTGGCTCGTGATGAGACCCCCTTTCCCTTGGCAATGCAACCAAAGGTCACTGCCTTGGTGTGGTAACCAGATGGTGGAAATGTCATACTATTAGGTACCCATGGACCCAATAAGCTGGCTCGTGATGAGACCCCCTATCCTCTGACTAGGTCTTGTTTTGTTATTTTCCAAGTCCCTCTTTTTTCTTGCTGAGAGGCTTTTTACTGCCTTCTCAGGGATCCCTGGGTGAAGCATCTTGAGGTTTTATCTCTAGGATTTTGTCTTTTACCAGCTTTTTTTCCCTCCTGGGCCTTTAGCCCCTTCTTCCCATGAGATAATATGCAACCCTAAAAATAGGTCAACCTAATGCCCGAATAAGGGGAATGGGATAAATGAGCGGGAGATAAGATGAAATAGTGGTGGTATGATGGGAGCAGACGATGGATTTTCAGAAATTCCCCCAGTGGCAAACCAAGACCTATGGGCACAGGCTTGCTAGGGCACCCTGTCAATTTCCCCAAGCATGGTCAAGTGAGCTAATGTAAGATCCAAGCAGTTGTTAGAGACAAAATGAATCTGGTGCATATATTTAAAGGTTTCAATGATCAAAAGTGACACATACCATGATTCCTGGACCAATTACCTCGTGGAGAAAGAACCTCTTTTGATACAAGAACAAGTCGATGGTGATGGATGTTGCTGCTGCTGACAAGACAAGGATGATGAATGAATAAAAGGTGTGCCCTCCAGGGCCATGATTAGGTCAATACTGCTCTCGGTACTCCATATCTTGGATTTGTGGGCCTCAAGACATGATCTCCTAGTTATCCCTAAAAAGTGGGGATAACATCTGGCTCCAACTCGGGGACATGTTCTCACCGTAGAGCGCATGAGAACCTCAACATATCTGGCATAACCTGCATACCTAATCAATCTTGATAGAAGTATAAGTAACAAAATATGGGTGGTAATGCCACCCCAACATACATGTATATATAAATATAGACTGAAAGAAAACAATCAATAAGTGTGAATATACAAACAAATTAACATGTAATGCAAATGGTATAATACACGAATGAAAAAATGCCTACTTACCTGCACTTACCTGTGAAGACAGGTCCCCCCAACTTGGTGGGGTTTGGGGAGGTGCCCACTGATAGGTAATGGGTGCCTTCTTCCTTCCAAAGTGGACAAGTAATATGAGTCGTCAACTAATTTCATTCCAACTTTGAAGGGTTCGAGCCATGACTGAGCGCTTCCTTTTACATTAGTTGGCTCTCCTTTTTAGGTATCCCACATCCATACCATGTCTCCTTCCTTGTACTTTCTGACCTTGTATTTGGATATCCCTTTGACAACCCTTGTGTATTGTGCTGAAGGAGGAGGGTGGGATTTTGTTGTAAACACTTCCTGCTAGGATGGTTGGATTTGTACATCATACTCAACTTTATTTAATATCTTCATCGTCCCAATCTCTTTGTTCTTGAATTCATCTAGGATTTGTTGGTATTCTTCTTTCTTAGGCCATTTGATCTGATCAAAGTCTTGTTTTATTACAAAGGGAATATCTTCTGGAGAATACTTTTGAAGGGTTTGTATCATCTCATCTTGTGCTTTGTTATTATTGACGAGGTGAGTAATATCTTGCACATGGTCTCCAGTTATTGGTAGATTGAGGAGACAGGCTATCATTCCATTTTTCAAAGAAAATTCCAAGAATGTGAGGTCCATATCAAGCGTGCCACCCAACATTGCAGCAAATTTCCTAGATAACAACATTCACCATACATCTGGGACATCAACTACCACGATGTCAATGTGGACTATCTTCTCGGGGTACTCCTTTAGGCAAAATTCCACATTCTCAACCACCCCGTGTGTGGGTATGGCTTTAGATTTGAAGCCACATACATTTCTATAAGGCTGTGTGACCTTCAAACCCACTTGTCGCATGACTTTAAGTGACATCATGTTGACACCTGCACCTGTATCTAACATGCAATTGTTGAGGCTCTTTCCATTCATTGTTAACATCATGAAGAAAGGAGGGTTCTCACCATATTAGACCCTGAAGTGATCATCTTGCAACATCATAGGGGGGTCCATGGGTTCATTCAATCCCAGAAAGAAAGTGTCAAAGCGTTCTTTGATAGATAGGATTTTAATGGCTTCTCTGAGGGGAACATTTACATGCATTTTTTATAATACCCCTTCAAAGTCAAAGTCTAGGTCAACCTTCCCAGCCTTGGATGTCTTAGGAAGAAGTATTTCCAGGGGTGGGGAATTTGCCTGGTTAGCAGTAGGTTGGTTCAACTTCTTTCTTCTGTACACCTTGAATTCTTGTTTCTTTAGCTTCTCTAGTGATTCTTGGTCTAGGTTGTTTATTACCACCATTCTTGCTAACCTGGCCGCTTATTTTACAGCTTCCTAATGTTTTGCATCGGTGATATTTAGTTGAGGAAAATCCATGAAATGGTCCATGTTGTTGACTTGTTGATGGCCATTACTGTAAGGACACTAATGCTCCCAATGCGCTCCACTGCATTCTAGGCACCAAGGATTTTCATCAACAACGTTTGCAGGGGCCAAGGTGTTTGGAACTTCTTTCTCATTCTTTGGTTTATAAAATTGGTTCCCCTTCTGGAAATGTCCTTTGTATGGGACCCTGGGTGCTTGGGTCTGAGATCTTTCCAAGCTGGCAATCCTACCCATCATTTGTTCTTGATTTTTTATGATACCATCCATAGAGGCTTGCACCTTGGAGATACTGGTACATAGGTCTTAAGTAGGCTTAGCGTTGTGAACTATTTTTGGTTTAGTGTCTATTCTCCCTCTTGGGTTAGCAAAAGGATTAATCTTGGATGAAAGGAGGTTTCCCTCTATTTTAGTAGCGAGCTCTTGGGATTCCTGAATGGACTGGGGGTTTTTATCTCTGAGAAGATACCTTAGTTGTCCATTGAAATATCAGGTGTAAGCATGGATGAGGTAGTCATGTTTCAGATGATGGGCTTGCGGGAATCCTTTGCAGCAAAGTATCAAATCTAGTATGGAACTCCCAAATGAACTCATTTTCATATTTGGCAAGGTTATTTAGTTGGGTGAGGAGCATGTTAGGGTCTTCTTTGACAATCCATATTTTGAGAAAGGCCTCTTCAAGTCTGTCTATGGTTTTGATTCTTCCATTGGGAAGGCTCAGGTACCAACACTTTGAGGCATCATAAAGAGTCTCGGAGAATAATTTCATGACTAGATCTTCAGCATCATCACTAATGGGGTGAAGCTGAAAAAATTCCCAAAAGTTGCTCATGTGCTCTTTGACACTGTTTGCATCAGTACCAGGGAATTTAGGCAACCACTTCTCATACTTGGGTGGCATTTGCCTAGGGTGGCCTGGTATGGCTGACATGTCTAACGGTTTGAAAAGAGTAGATGACCATTTTCTTTGATTATTGGTTGGGTTCGTTGTAGTGGTCTAAGAGCTAGACATAATTATTAAAGGAAGTCTCTTCCCAAAGAGTGATTTGACAACATGAGAGTTCCTAGGAGGCTTCCTTCTGAAAGACAAAGCAGGATTATTGAACCTCTTTTTGGTTTGTGGAGTCGCCACATAGTTTACTTGAAACTACCAAAGAAAAATGAAAACACCCTAGTGGAGTCACCAGGTAAGATTGTAGGAAAATAGTCTCTGAGGAAAGGCTTACCGAAAAGTGTCATCTTGAGGAAAATTGACTCAGTGTTCCCTGACAACGGCGCCAAAATGTTATCGCACAGTTTGTAGCTAGGAGTAAAGGATATAAGGTAGAAGGCCAAACTGGTGTAACAGGAACCTATCCCACCCAATGTCACCACAATGGGTAGGTTCTTTCTCTTTAGGGAGGTTACGCCCAGGGGAGATGTCCCCGGTGACCTGGGGTTTTGAAGAGGCAAAAAGCTAATAGGATGAAGATAATTTTTCTCCCCCCCCTTCACATATCACCACCAATCAAAAGTTCCGGCTAAACATCCAATAATAAAGTAAAACCCAATGAAGATTACCTACCTGGAACAAGAAAACAACAAACTGATACTTGCAAGCTTAATTCAATGGGTTAGTACTTCATATCAATCAAGAACTATCTGATATTCAATATAAGAAATTTGAAAGTAAATGTTGAAGAAGTCAATATTTACACAATAGCAATGAAAAGATAATGTCACTTTGCCAATAAATACTAGAACGATGTGGCATTCAATGGGATCAATCAACACTTTATTGAATAAATGCTTTAAACCATCATTCAATTGCTCATAAAGTAAAACGTTGATGCATTGAGATGAAATAACCAAGAGTGATGTTAGCAACTTAGGGTTAGTAGGTTAGGGTTTCAATTCAAAAGGTTTGAGAGTGTTTAGATCCAATTCTACTTCAAATTTTGAGGCTTTAGATCAGTGCCTTAGGGTTTAATGGAGTCATAGGTGAAGGATGCAAGAGTTGAAGGAGGTGATATTTTCAAGGACTAGAGGGATAAGTTTTGAAGTGCTGCTAAAGAAGGGCTTCAAAATCATAACCCTAGGGGAGAGAGGCTCACTCCGGTGTTTCTAAATCAAGGCCTCGTGCTCTCTCCTTCTTCCCGGCAAACAACTAGCCCAAATGAAATACAAAATCAAGACAAGAGGGATTAAAGAGGGAGAGTGTTGCTAAGGCAAGGCTCTTTCATCAAACCCTAAAAGAAAATGACCCTAGGTGTAGATGACCTAGGCCTAGGACGTCCTCTTCCTCTTGAAGTGAAAATGGTACGACTAGCTAAAGGGAGGAAGAAAAAGGAGTGTAGCTATGGCTAGGCTCTCTTCTTCTTCTTCAATGGATAAAATATTTTCTATCAGGGGACATGAGACAAGGACCTACTTGTGTGCTTGTCACCTAGGGTTTTTATTCAGAAAATTATAAATACATGTAAGAAAATAGGACTACAACCATTCAATCAAGAAGTTTTGCAGAAAAATACTTACAATACATCAAGAAATAATCATGCAAACCCTAGTTGTAACACCTTCCTTCAAGAAACACACCATAGAATGTCAAAAATCTCTTCCTTCAACAAGTGTGCCTTCCTCAAATCAGAAAATAACCCAAATAGGGTGTTAAAAATCAGACCTCACTATGAGTGAGTAAGTTGTTGTGTTAAAATGAGAGTGAAAACCCTCAATAGATAGTGTATCAATGAACTAATTTACTTTTTAGGTCATAAAAAGGATGACAAGGCCATAATGTCAAAATCATACTGTTTTTACATTAAATGGTAAGTAAAAGCCCTAATTAAGAATAAAAGAGAGTAAAATCCCCTTCAAGGGAGGCGTTAGCTCTTTCTAGGGCAAATGAGACATCTAGGAGCAAAACATTAGCCCCCCAGGGGCCTCTCCAACATGCCACACGTGCCACTGCTGCCCAACATGTCTCCAAACGCATCCATGAAGCTGGATGACATCATGGTGAATATGGGGACATCCTAAGCCTTCCAAGGCTAGTGTTCCACTGAAAAGTGGTCATTCCCCCTAGGTCTAGTCCTGTCAGAGTGTCTCTTGTGGAACGTCCTCTTCCTCTCAGGTGAAAAACCCATGATTAAGCTCTGACCTGTCTTTGCCCCCTGATGGGGTCTCAACATTCATCTAGTGGGGTCTCAACATCCATCTGGTGGGGTCTTTATCCCCATGGAGGTCCGAATGGGTAATCTCCCCATGTGTATCAGTCCAAATGGTACCTGTCCATCGGGAATGCTCTTGCACATCAAAATCTACACCCTCCATGGGCTCATCAGTCACAGGGATCATAGCAATTTCAATCACATATCATCATCATTATTATTAAACATATGCATAAAACCCCTAATACATCAGTCAATAGCTCAAAGACATTACAAAAACATACAATACAAGATTGGAGAAAAGGACAAGGCGTCCCATTGGGCTAGTGTCCACAAGAAAAGGAAAGTTTCCAGAAAGATCTCATCCAAGCCATGTAAGTGAATTTATGTGGCTAGGGGATGTCCAAACATGTGGGTGCAGTGAGGGCCAAGGATGCATAAGTGTTACTTGTGGGTGCCTTTGTAGAAGGCGAGTTGTAACTGTCATGGATGCATTTTTTCCAAGCCCATTCTTTCCTTTATTCTTTTTATTCTTGTTTTATTCTTTTTATTTGCTTTTTTTGTTCGAGAACTAACCAGGGGACACTGCCTTGGCATGGTGACCAGAGTTGACAATGTTACCCTCAAGTACTTTCACAGAGGTGAGAAGGTTGGCTCGTGATGAGACCCCCTTTCCCTTGGCCATGTAACCAAAGGTCACTGCCCTGGTGTGGTAACCAGATGGTGGCAATGTCATACTATTAGGTACCCATGGACCTAAATTTTTGGCTCATGATGAGACCCCCTATCCTCTGACTAGGTCTTGTTTTGTTATTTTCTGGGTCCCTCTTGTTTCTTGTTGAGAGGATTTTTACTGCCTTCTCGGGGATCCCTAGGCGAAGCATCTCAAGGTTTTATCTCTAGGATTTTGTCTTTTACCAGTTGCTTTTACCTTTTGGGCCTTTAGCCCCTTCTTCCCACGAGATAAGATGCAAACCTGCAAATAGGTCAACCCAATGCCCAAACAAGGGGAATGGGATAAATTAGCGGGATATAAGATGAAATAGTGGTGCTATGATGGGAGTGGACAATAAATTTTCAGAAATTCCCCCAGTGGAAAACCAAGACCTATGGGAACAGGCTTGCTAGGGCACCCTGTCAATTTCCCAAAGCATGGTCAAGTGGGCCAATGTAAGATCCAAGCAGTTGTTAGAGATAAAAGGAATCCGATGCATATATTTAAAGGTTTCAATGATCAAAAGTGACACATACCATGATACCTGGACCAATTACCTCGTGGAGCAAGAACCTCTTCTGATACAGGATCAAGCCGATGGTGATGGATGTTACTGCTACTGACAAGACAAGGATGATGAATGAAGAAAAGGTGGGCCCTACAGGGCCATGCTTAGGTCAATCCTGCTCTTGGTACTCCATGTCTAGGACCTGTGGGCCTTAAGACATGATCTCCTAGTTATCCCTAAAAAGTGGGGATAACATCTAGCTCCAACTCAGGAACATGTGCTCACTGTAGAGTGCATGAGAACCTCAACATCTATGGCATAACTTGAAGACCTGATCAATCTCGATAGAAGTATCAGTAACAAAATTGGGGTGGTAATGCCAACCCAACATACATGTATATATAAATATAGACTAAAATAAAACAATCAATAAGTGTGAATATACAAACAAATTAACATGCAATGCAAATTGTATAATACACGAATGAAAAAATGCCTACTTACTTGCACTTACCTATGAAGTCAGGTCCCCCCACCTTGGTGGGGTTTGAGGAGGTGCCCACTGATAGGTAATGGGCTCCTTCTTCCTTCCAAAGTGGAAGAGTAATATGAGTCATCAACTGATTTCATTCCAACTTTGAAGGGTCTGAGCCATGACTGAGCGCTTCCTTTTACATTAGTTGGCTCTCCTTTCTGGGTATCCCACATCCATACCCTATCTCCTTCCTTGTACTTTATGACCTTGTATTTGGTCATCCCTTGGACAACCCTTGTGTATTGTGTTGAGGGAGGAGGGTTGGCTTCTGCTGTAAACACTTCCTGCTAGGATGGGCAGATTTGTAGTTCATCTTTAAATTTCTTTAATATCTTCACCGTCCCAATCTCTTTATTCTTGAATTCATCTAGGAGTTGTTGTTATTCTTCTTTCTTAGGCCATTTGATCTGAGCAAAGTCCACTTCTTTTTCAAAGGGCATATCTTCTGGAGAATACATTTGAAGGGTTTGTATCATCTCGTCTTGTTCTTTGTTTTTATTGACGGGGTGAGTAATATATTTCACATGGTCTCTGGTTATCGACAGATTGAGGAGACGACCTATCATTCCATTTTTCAAAGGCAATTCCAAGAATGTGAGGTGCATCTCAAGGGTGCCACCCAACATTGCAACAAATTTCCTAGATAACAACATTCACCATACATCTGGGACATCAACTACCACGATGTCAATGTGGAATATCTTCTCCGGGTACTCCTTTAGGAAAACTTCCACATTCTCAACCACCCCGTGTGTGGGTATGGATTTAGATTCGAAGCCACATACATTTCTATAAGGCCCTGTGAGCTTCAAACCCACTTGTCGCATGACTTTAAGTGATATCATGTTAGCACCTACACCTGTATCTAGCATGCAATTGTTGAGGCTCTTGCCATTCATTGTTAACGTCATGAAAAAAGGAGTGTTCTCACCATATTGGACCCTGAAGTGATCAGCTTGCAACATAATAGGAGGTTCCATGGGTTCATTCGATCCCAGAAAGAAAGTGTCAAAACGTTCTTTGATAGACGAGTTTTTAATGGCTTCTCTGAGAGGAACGTTTACATGCATTTTTGATAATGCCCCTTCAAAGTCAAAGTCTAGGTCAACCTTCCCAACCTTGGATGTCTTAGGAAGAAGTATTTCCAGGGGTGGGGGCTTTGCCTGGTCAGTAGTAGGTTGGTTCAATTTCTTTTTTATACACACCTGAAATTCATGTTTCTTTAGCTTCTCTTGTGATTCTTGGTCTAGGTTGTTTATTACCGCCATTCTTGCTGACCTGGTCGCTTCTTTTATGGCTTCTTGATGTTTTGCAT
>ML782482.1:119711-151452 GCA_009831015.1 Picea engelmannii | reverse complement strand
CTAAGAGCCATTTATTTTGCTGAAGATAAATGTTAGATCCTTTCCATAGCTACACTCTACCATTCACTATTCAAGCTAGCCGTTTTTACTTTACCCTTTGAGCTCAAGAAGGAGGAAAACACACTAAGGCCTAGGGTTTCCACACCTTAGTGAGTCGTTTTCCCTTAGGGTTTTATTGATGAAACCTTTCCTTAGAAACACTTCATCATCAAACTCTCTTGTCTTTATCCCTACCATTTATTACTCAAGCTAGCCTTTTTAATCTATTTTTTGAGCTAGAGAAGGATGAAGACACACTAAGGTCTAGGTCTACTACACCTTAGTAAGCTGTCTCCCCTAAGGTTTGATTTTTGAAGCCTTGCCTTAGCAACACTTCAACATCAAACCCTCTTGTCTTTATCCCTATCACTATCATTTTGGCCCTTCAACATTTGCAGTTGTTTTGACTCCATTTTCTTTAATAATGCACTGATCTAAGACCTCCTATGTTTGAGTACCTTGATCACACACATCCAAATACTTTCAACAATCATTAACTCCTCCTAAACCTAGCTTATACTAACATTTACTAGCCCTAATGATGCTATCATCTACTTTTGTTATAATCATATCCATGCAACATTTATTACATCTTTGAAGCAATTGAAAGATTGGCTAAAGCGTTGCTTTGTCATGTTGGTATTTGACATTGATGATAAATTTCCATTGCACATTGTGAAGCTTCTTTAGCATTTATTGTGAAGTGATATATTGTAATCATTGCTAGTTTACATCATTGATTTGCTTCATCAATATTATTAGTCAATTTCTTTATATTAGAAAGTCCTTGATTATATGAAGTACTAACCAACAAGTGATCTTGCACATGTATATTTTTCTTGTTTCTTTGTCTCGGGCAGGTACACTTTTGGTTATTTTTTATCTTTATTGGTTGATTAGCTGAACTTTTTGATCGGTGGTGACTTGTGAGGGGAGAAATTTTACTTACCCTTTTAAACCTTTGCCTTCTCAAAACCCCAGGTCACCGAAGACGTCTCCCTGGCCCTACCATCCTAAGGGTGATTATTTATCTTACAAGCTTATCTGGCGACTCCTATAAGGGTGATTTCCCTTATCTCTTTGGTAATTTCAAGAAAATTATCTGGCGAATCCACAATCCCCAAGGAGGTACAATAACCCTCTTCAATCCTTCATAAGAAATCCTCCCCGAAACTCTCCTGTAGTAAAATCAATTTTTGGAGGAAGTCTTCCTTTAATCATAATATTTAGCACAAGAACTCAGACCAGAATCCCAAACCAAGATAATAACCAAAGACAATGGTCATCCAGTCTTTTCAAACTGCTAGACATTTCATCTATACCAGGTTTCCCTAGGAAAATGCCATCCAAGTATGAGAATTGGTTGCCTAAGTTTACCAGTATTGATGCAATCAATGCTGAAGAGCATATGAGCAATTTTTGGGTGTTTTTTCAGCTTCACCCCGTCAGTGATGATGATGAAGAACTAGTCATGAAACTGTTCTCTGCTACCCTCCTTGATGCTTTAAGACGTTGGCACCATAGTCTTCCCAATGGAAGTATTAAAACCATGGAAAAAGTAGAAGAAACATTTCTCAAAAGATGGAGTATCAAAGAAGATCCCAACATGTTTCTAACTAGGTTGAATTCCCTTTGGAAACATGAGAATGAGACCATTCGAGAATTCCACACTAGGTTTGAAACTCTGTTACAAAATATCCTTGTGAGCCATCATCCGAAAAATAATTTCCTTTTACATCTACACCAAATCTTTCACGGGTCAACTAGGGTATCTCCTCAGGGATAAAACCCCCACACAATCCAAGAAGCTCAAGAATTGGCTACAAATATTGAAGGCAACCTTCACTCATCAAAGATTGATCCTTTCTCAAACCCAAGGGAAAAAATGGACATTAAACCCAAGACAGTCCACAATGTTGAGCCTTACTTAGATATTTGTGCTAGCCTATCAAAATTTCAAACAACCATGGATGGAATGATGAAATATCAAGAGCTAATGATGAATAGGATTTTCAACCTGGAAAGAGCCCAGAGCCAAGAACCTAGGGTCCCATACAAAGGTCAATTCCAAAAGGGGAACCAAATATATAAACCAAAGATTGATCAAGAGGTTCCCAACACTTTAGCTCCTACAAACGTCGTGGATGAAAATACTTTGTGTTTGCAGTGTAGTGAATCACATTGGGAACATGAGTGTCCCTACAACAATGGAGGCCATGAACAAGTGAAAAATGTGGGCCATATTATATAAGGCCCCTAAATTTTCCTAAATGTCACTACTGAGGAACATCGAGAGGGCATAAAAGAACCAGCCAGGAAGGCTAGGATGGAAGTGATAAACAACTTAGACCAGGAATCAAAAGAGAAGTTGAAGAAACAAGAATTTCAGGTGTATAGGCAAAAGAAGATAAACCGACCTATCTCTATTGTTCCTGCAATAACTCAAAAAAAACCTCCACCCTTGGACATTCTCCTTCCTAAGGCATCCAAAACCGAGAGGGTGGATTTAAACTTTGACTTCGAAGGGGCATTGTCCAAGATGCACGTAACTATCCCCCTGAGAGAAGTCATTAAGGTACCATATGTTAAAGAAAGGTTTGATAATTTCTTTAAGGGATCAAATGGACCAATGGACCCTCCTATCTTGTTGCAAGTTGATCACTTTAGGGTCCAGTATGATGAACACCTACCCTTTTTCATGACCTTGTTGATGAATAACAAAATCCTCAACAATTGCATGCTGTATTTAGGGGCCGGTGCCAATATGATGTCCTTCAAGGTCATGCAACAAATAGTCTTAAAATTCACACGACCTTACAGTAATGTGTGTGGCTTTGAATCCAAAGCCATACCCACACATGGGGTAATTGAAAATGTGGAAGTTTTCCTTAAAGAGTACCCTAAGAGAATAATCCACATTGACATAGTAGTAGTAGACGTCCCAGATGTATGGGGGATGTTGTTTCCTAGGAATTTTGCCTCAAAACTGGGAGGTACTGTTCAAATGGACCTCACTTGTGTGAATATACCCTTGAACAATGGAACCATAGGTCGTCTCCCGAATGTTCCAATGACTAGAACCCATGTGCAAGAAGCTAGTGATCCCATCAAAGATGACAAGGCACATGAACAAATCATGGAAAGTATTCCTTAAGTTTCTCCAGATGATATGCCTCTTGCAACAGAGGAAGACTTTGATCAGATCCAATGGCCCAAGAAGGAAGAATACCAACAAATCCTAGACAAGTATAAAGACAAAGAAGTTGGGACTGTAAAATTATTAAAGACAAGAGAAAGCGATATATTGTGTCGCAATCCTACTACGACATAAAAAAATAAATTCTTTTCCTCAAGGGACAGAATCCCGAAGTCCTACGGGAGCCTAGCGTAGGCTAGTTCTTCCCTATTCCCCTCCCTATGGTCATGGGTTAGGACCACAAGCCAAACAAACATGGAATCCTTTCGCTCTTCGTGCCTCGGCACTACCAGAGTGTTGAGTCTTTTGACTCTACAAACCCCATCACAGCAAAGTGTCGAACCCCGAAAGGGATAGCGAGTACAAGATTCCTATTTGGGTCTTGTCCTCGTGACTACATTTTGTGACCCCACGCTTAAATCGGAAAGGACCTTACCGGCCCTTCGTGATTTGGGAAATCGTGATGCATGACCTCTTCCTTTCCCATTCAAATCCCCGAAATCCACGAAGTCTCCCAAGTTTCCCTCCAAAGGAGATCAACGACTGTAAGCCTCCCCTGATCCGATGGTTTGGATCCTTTCGGGATTTTGGTGCCCGGGGGTTTAAGATGCAATGATCCCAAAAACCCATGCCATGCAAATCTCCGAATTCTAGTATGGGTATTTGTGAAGGAGATCAACGGCCCTTGATAGTGTGGATCCAACGATCCACAGGATTTTGAAACTTTCCCTGAGCTCTGACCGCTCACCATGCATCTCTCTTGATGGACAGTCCAGATTCCTTCGGGACTTCTCTTTGACACTTCTCGAAACTCGCCACTTCATGATTTTTAGCATCAAATCTTGGAACCTCTCCTTCACGAACCCCCGAGAAGCAATATTTATTATCCTTCTCGTGTTCTCGCTACTCAGGACTTCGCAAGTCCAAGGGTTGAGCTCTTAGGCTCTTATCCTGCGAATCCCTAATATGCGAAATGGACAGATCTCTGCCACCTATCCTCTTTAATTAACGGACCAGTTCACATCACAATCTCACGACTCAGGACTTCATGACTCCAAGAGTCGGGTCTTCCACCTTCAAACTTACGAATCCTCGATAAGTGAAATGGACAGATCTCCGCCTCCTATCCTCTTTGATTAATGACCCATATCACATCGCGATCTCATGACTCGGGACTTCGTGACTCCAAGAGTCAGGTCTTCCACCTTCAAACTTATGAATCCTTAATAAGTGAAATGGACAGATCTCTGCCACCTATCCTCTTTGATTAACGGCCCAGATCACATCGCAATCTCGCGACTCGGGACTTCGTGACTCCAAGAGTCGGGTCTTCCACCTTCAAACTTATGAATCCTCGATAAGAGAAATGGACAGATCTCCGCCACCTGTCCTCCAACATGGACGGTCCCGATGTCTTCGGGACCTTTTGGATGTAGTCGAGTTCACTCTTCTGCCTAAGTAAAGGATTAGATCGATGGCTTATAAGGCTCTGATGGGTCTATGGGATCTACGGTCCAGGATCCTCTCGTGACTTCGCCATTTGCAAGGTCAAGAGACTTCCCCTTCTGACTCTCGATGTCTGAATTCCCGATAGGGAGGATCTCACGACACATGTCCTCCTGCAGATGGGTGGTTCAGATCTATTTCGCCTTGTCGCGATTTCTGAGGTCGAGTACTCGGACTCTCGTCCTCCGGATCCCCGAGTTTGCCGATATCCCAATACAATCTCCTTCTCAGAACTCTCGCTTTGCTACTCTTCGCATGAGGTTTAAACCTCATGTAATTCTCAACAGATCCAACGACTGTTGGCTATTTAGACCAAGATCTGATGGCTCAGACCTGTCTCTCCATTGTTCCGTTCCTAAGCTGCCTGGACACGAATTCACGGTCCAGATTATTTCACGGACCCTGGGAATCTACGGTCTTGATTTCTTCGCTACTCACGAAGATAAAGGAAAAAGGGTTAAGGAATTTAACGCCCTTGTTTATTCATTCGATCTAATGGTCATGAATGACCGAATATCTACCGATAAGATTTCATCCGTTGATCCATACTTGTTCTTCAAATCCTCAAGGGATTATGCGACTTCTACACCTCTGTAGATTCTTTGCACATGAAGTGCTACCTCTTCTGAGGTTCTCAAAATAAAAGGTGTCTCTATGGGGAGATTTATCTAGGGTATCACCCGAGATGGATAAGGGTATAGTTTTCCCAAAAAATGACTTGAATTCTAAATTGATTCAATGTGCGTATATACATATAAATCTATTTATAGAGATAATCCATATGTGGCCCTTCCATTATAATCATGCAACCACCATTTCAGAATGAAAACACTACGCATGCAATCTTATACTCAGACCGTTTATAAAACTGCACAAACTATGAGCATATATGTCAGCATATGAATTTCAAGGTGAAAGATGTAAAACACTTATCAGAAATAACACCAGAAATGAGTGCAACTGCTGAGAGGGGTGCTCGTTTCCACCCAACCATAGGCTCAATGACTTCCAACGGATTTGCCACTAGCCACCCCCGAGCTGAGACCACGATGCTGCGAGACTGTGTCTTTGTTTTTCCAGTGACCGAGAACAAGGGTTAATCTCCCCCTTCGCCGCTATCACTCTCTCTGCATATCTCCATAGTTCTCTTTTTCTTTCCTTGTGTCCCCCTTCTCGCTCCTTTCTCACGCATTTTCCCCTTGCAAGGTTGCATGTGGCATGATCCCCCTCGTAGTGGTCAGGTGTCAGGACGATCCACGGATGGGCGGTTTACCCCCATCCCCTCATTATGCATGAGGAGCCATCCACCTACCAACCTAGGAGTAATTAATTTCGGGCCAGCGAGCTGCTCTTGGTTCTACGGGCTAGTGAAGACCAAATATGGTATTGGTTTTCAGTGGAAGTTAACGCCACCATTCCAGGTGCCTTCCACCACCTTTACCCAGCCATCATGGTCTATTTTTCAGCATATCCCCTCTCAGTAGTCCTGCAATATATATTCATAATATTATTTACATTCATCGACCTTTTTCTTAACGTCCATTCACATCATACATTCACATTTTTGAATTCGCCACAGTTCTTGGCTAGTATAGTTATTTTTACAAACTGGGGGAAACAGGGTGTTACAATTCCCTCCCCCTTAAAGGAACATCGTCCTCGATGTTCTATCTATCGACATGACGTGCATGTACAAATGTAAACAAAACCAGATATGCCCGTTTCATGGCATCCTCCATTTCCCATGTAACCTCATCTGGGCCAAAATGTCTCCACTGCACCTTGACCTGTGCAATGGTTCGGCTCCGGAGTGGGGTTTCCTTTCTGTCCAGTATGCATTGGGTTTTTGGTAGAAATTCTCCCTCCGGTTCCACCTGAATCACAGACCAATCAATTATATTATTAGCATCATGTACATATTTCTTCAATAATGAAACATGGAAAACATTATGTGCTTTGACTGTGGGAGGAAGTGCTAGCTGATAGGCTACAGGTCCCACTCTATCTAGAACCTCAAAGGGTCCACAGTACCGAGGTGCCAACTTGGCACAAGCTCCCATTTTCAGGGAAATCTTCCTGGGCCTAACTTTAAGATATACATGGTCTCCTGTTTTGAACTCTCTTGGAGTTCTCTTTTGGTCGATATAACTTTTTTGTCAGTTTTGAGCGACCTTCAGATTTTGTCTTATCTGAGTCACTTGTTGTTCCATTTATTTTAACATGTTGGCCCAAAATATACCTTGTTTATGGGATTACTCCAGCTGACTAGAGTATTACACGACCTACCATAGAGGACCTCGAAGGGAGTCATCTTTAGGGATGCTTGGTAGCCGTTGTTGTAGGCTAATTCCACCAGAGGCAGGTAGTCTTCCCATTTCTTGGGTTGATTCATTACATGCATCCTTAACAATTCTTCTAATATTTGGTTCACTCTTTATGTCTGTCCGCCGGTTTGGGGGTGATAGGCAGTGCTAAACAACAATTTGGTCTATAAACCAGTCATCAATGATTTCCAAAAGTTAGAAGTAAATTTTGTGTCTTTGTTGGACACGATCTATTTCGGCATACCATGCAGTATGAATATCTCTTTCATGAATATCTGAGCGATATCTATTGCTTTGCAAGTTGATTTGACAGGGATCAAATGAATAGACTTGCTCAATTTATCCACCACTACCATAATGGCATCGTTCTGTTTGGTCGAAGTTGGTAATCCCATGATGAAATCCAAGGAGATGGTTTCCCATTTCCATTCTGGGATTGGTAAAGGTTGCAACAACCCTGCTAGATGTCGGTGTTTTGCTTTAACCTACTGGCATTCTATGCATTTGGCCAAGTACTCGGCTACGTCTTTCTTCAATCCATGCCAATAAAATTGTTTCCTGGTGGTAGTGACCATTTTTTGGTAACCTGGATGACCAGTATAGGGTCTTTTATGTAGTTCATCTATAATGAACCTCTTCAATTCATCACACGCTGGAATATAAAATCTGTTTCTGTAAGTGAGAAAACCTCCTTCAGTCATCTGATAGCCTTCATATTTTACTCAGGACGGTTCTTGCTGTAGGTACATGGTCACGGTCTGAACAAATGGATCTATCCTTTGTACATTTCTTACTCTTTCTTTGACACCTGTCTCGCAGGTTCTCACCGCTGCCAGGTGAATTTTGTTCATACTTCTGCTAAGGGCATCGACCACCCTATTTTCCTTACCTTTAATGTGTTTGATCTTGAAATCAAACTCGCTAAGGAGGGCCATCCACCTAGCTTGTCTAGCATTGAGCTTTGGTTGATCAAACATGTATCACAATCCATAGTGATCTGTCATAAGTACAATTTTTCTTCCCAGGAGGCAATGCCTCCACATTTTTAAGGCATGCACTATGGCAGCCAGTTCTAGATCATGGGTCACATAGTTGAATTCATGCTTGTTCAATTTTCGGGATTCATAGCATATCACGCTTCCTTCTTGCATAAGGACTCCTCTGATTCCTTCCCTACATGCATCTGTGCACACGAGGAAATTAGCTTCGGGATCGACGATCTTCAGCACAGGTGCATGGGTCAGTAGATGTTTCAAGGTTTGAAATCTTTCTTCACATTTCTGCATCCATAGGAATTTTGTCCCCTTCTTCTGGAGGGCAGTGATTGGACAACCAATCTTGGAGAATCCTTTTATAAATCTCCTATAATATCCTGCTAATCCCATAAAGGATCTGATGTCTGAAACATCCTTTGGGGTAAGCCATTCCATGATAGACCTGATTTTGTCAGGGTCTACCGCTACTCCTTCTTCGGAGAGAACATGGCCTAAGTAATGTATTTCTTTTTGGAAGAATTCACATTTGCTGAATTTAGCATAGAGTTGATGTTCTCTTAGCACTTGCAGTACAAGTCTAAGATGATCTTCATGCTCTTTTCTGTTCTTGGATTATATTAATATATTGTCAATAAAAACAAGTACAAATTTGTCCAGGAATTTGTTGAGTACATTGTTCATCAAGCACATAAAAGTGGCAGGGGCATTGGTCAACCCAAATAGCACCACCACAAACTCATAATGACCATACCTCATTCAGAAGGCAGTTTTATGGATGTCTTCACCCTTGATTCGGACTTGATGGTATCCCGACCTTACATCAATCTTTGAGAAAATAGACGCACCCCCGAATTAATCAAACAAGACATCGATCCTGAGCAAGGGGTACTTGTTCTTTATGGTTACCTTATTGATTTGTCTATAATCTATACACAGTCTAAGGGTGTCGTCCTTATTTTTCCCAAACATGACTGGCGCTCCGCATGGAGACACGCTGGGTTGAATATAACCCTTATCCATCATTTATTTTAATTGCAATTTGAGTTCAACTAACTCGGGCATGCTCATCCGGTAGGGTGTCCTAGACACCGGCACCGCTCCCGGTGTGAGTTCTATCGAGAAGTCTATGTCTCTTCTTGGAGGTAGACCCGGTACCTCTTCCGGAAACACATCTCTATATTCCCTCAGGGTAGGATGGTCTTTAAGGTTGGGTTTTTCACCTACTATGGTTTCTGACACCTGTATTGCATATAGGGGACATCCATTTCGACAATACTTTCTCATTTGCAAAGATGATATTTGTCTCACCGAGACGAGTTTTTGGATCCCTTGAAGGGTCATCCTTTTTCCTTCTTTGCTCACACATTCTAAGGTTTTATGGTAACAATCCAATCTGGCTTTATGGGTGGCTAGCCAATGCATACCAATCAACAGATCGTATGATCCGAGGGGTAATACATTAAGGGTTGCTTGGGTGGGAAATTCACCGAACATCAATCGGTAGGCTGGTATGACCTCTGCTACCCTTCTTTTGGTGCTAGTGGCTAACTGTACCAACCATGTCTTGGTTTGTTTTTGTGGCTATAGTTTACACTTCTCAACATCTTTAGGGGCTATATAACTCAATTTTGAACTAGGGTCAATCAAAATAGGCACTAGATGGTTGGAGATCATACCTTCTATCTCCACCAATGAAGCTTGATGGTCAGCTTGGTTATTATCCAAGGCTGTATAAATCTTTGGCACACTCCTGGCCACATTATTGACTATAGTAGCTTCCTGGACGTTATAAATCCTCCGACTATTCTGCTATTTGTGTGGACAGTCTCTCAGGAGATGTTCTTCTCAACAACCCCAACATTTCAAAGGTTCTCTCTTTGGGTTATTAGTCTTTACTGGTACAGGTCCAGGAGTTTTATTTCCGCTCAAGGAGGGAAAATTCTGCTGGTGCATACTCCAGGCTGGAAATTCCATTCTTGGGTTCTTCTTGTAGTTCTTAAACCCTGGGGATTTAATTCCCCTTTTTTGAAATCTTGAACTATTCTTCTGTTTCCATCCTTCATGAGGTTCTGATCGATGCCCAAACTATTCATGACAATAGGTTGCCTTTCGGATAGTGTCTTCTAGAGTCTTTGGCTCATCAAATTCAATTTGGTTCCAGTAGTCCTTGGGTAGCCCACTGATGAAGCGTTGCACCTTTTCCTTTTCTGCTTTTATATAAGGCACATATCTTAGCAGGTCGAGGAATTTGTTGACATATTACTCTATAGTGAGTTTCCCCAGTTTGAGTTCATAAAAATATTTTGTCTTCTCGTCGAAATATTTTTCCGACAAATACTTCTTTTGGAATTATTTCTCAAACCATTCCCAAGACAGGTCCTCTTCTCGAACCCCTTTCATATTCTTAAGGTCTTCCCACCAAATGGAAGCCTTTCCATTCAAGTTGAAGGTGGCAACTTGGGCCTTCATATTTTCTGAAAAGTCATGGACTCTGAAATACTTCTTTAATCCAAGTAGCTAGGCCTCTGCTTCCTCTCCCTTCTTTATTTCACCATCGAAGGAGGGTGGTTTGGCCTTTATGAATTCTTCAAATATTTTACCTTTGGAAGGATTTTGCTTCTTCTGTTTCTTTCGGGAATAGGAACTGTCCCTACTACTAGAAGAGCCTCCTGAATCGCCAACTTCCTTCTCAGAGGAATCACTCGGCATTGGTCCTTTACCTCTGGGGTGAATCTTTTTCGAGGTGATCCTCTCAGTGTGGCCACTGATATGACCATGTTTCTGAGTTTCAGGTTCATGCTGCATTTGTCTTTGTATATCGGATAAACTCTGCAGTAAAACTGCGTTAATTTATGTTTGCTTTTCTTGTTCTTTCATCATCCTTTCATTGTCATCCTTGCAGCTTTGTAATTTGACCATGAGACTCCTCACAGTCTCGGCTAGATCTGGAGGGGTCCCTACTGCCCTTCTTTCGTCAGACTCTTCGTCTATATTGTGGGAGCCTTCTCCCACTTGTTGGTGAGTCACCATACTATGCGTTGATAAGTTCCCGTAGTTGATCTTCTGCTTGTGTGCAAAAGGAGAAACGTTGGTTGTTAGTCAATATCTATATTTATTTACAACCAGTACATAATTCATATTTTCACATGTACACACACACAATAGGGGTTTTTCATTCTTAACTTCGCCTTTTGATTAGGAAGGTTAAGACAGGGGGGGTTTACTCTTTTTAAGAGTGTTCTGAATGGAGCTTCTGCGCAACTCGTTCATGGGTCCAAGCAGGCCAAGTGTTGTAACCATGCTCTGATACCAATTTCTCACACACCCACTACGACATAACAAAAAAATTTCTTTTCCTCAAGGGACAGAATCCCTGAAGCCCTACGAGGGCCTAGCACAGGCTATTTCTTCCCTATTCCCCTCCCTATGGTCGTGGGTTAGGACCACAGGCCAAAAAAACATGGCGTCCTTTCGTTCTTCGCGACTCAGCACTACTAGAGTGTCGAGTCTTTCGACTCTGAAAACCCCATCACAATGAAGCGCTGAACCCTGAAAGGGCTAGCGACTACAAGATTCTTGTTTGGGTCTTGTCCTTGTGACCACATTTTGTGACCCCGCGCTTAAATAAGCAAGGACCTTACCGACCCTTTGCGATTTGGGAAATCGTGATGCATGACCTCTTCCTTTCCCATTCAAATCCCTGAAATCCATGAAGTCTCCCAAGTTTCCCTCCAAACGCGATCAACGGCTGTAATCCTCCCCTGATCCGACGGTTTGGATCCTTTCGGGATTCCAATGCCCGGGGGTTTGAGATTCAATGATCCCAAAAACCCATGCCATGCAAATCTCTGAATTTTGGTATGGGTATCCGTGAAGGAGATCAACGGCCCTTGATAGTGTGGATCCAGTGGTCCATAGGATTTCAGAACTTTCCCTGAGCTCTTACCGCTCACCACGCGTCTCTCTTGATGGACGATCCAGATTCCTTCGGGACTTCTCTTTGACACTTCTCGCAACTCGCCACTTCACGAGTGGTAGCATCAAATCCTGGAACCTCTCCTTCACGAACCCTCGAGAAGCGATATTTATTATCCTTCTCGTGTTTTCGCTACTTGGGACTTCGCAAGTCCAAGGGTTGAGCTCTCAGGCTCTTATCCCGCAAATCCTCGATATGTGAAATGGACAGATCTCCTCCACCTGTCCTCTTTGATTAACGACCCAGTTCACATCGTTATCTCGTGACTCCAAGAGTCGGTTCTTCCACCTTCAAACTTACGAATCCCCGATAAGCGAAATGGACAGATCTCCGCCACCTGTCCTCTTTGATTAACGGCCCAGATCACATCGCGATCTCGCGACTCGGGACTTCATGACTCCAAGAGTTGGGTTTTCCACCTTCAAACTTATGAATCCCCGATAAGAAAAATGGACAGATCTTTGCCACCTATCCTCTTTGATTAACAACCCAGATCACATCGCGATCTCGCGACTACAAGAGTCGGGTCTTCCACCTTCAAACTTACGAATCCCCGATAAGCGAAATGGATAGATCTACGCCACCTGTCCTCCAACATGGACGGTCTCGATGTCCTCAGGACCTTTGGGACGTAGTCGAGTTCACTCTTCTGCCTAAGTAAAGGATTAGATCAACGGCTTATAGGGCTCCGATGGGTCCCTCGGATCTACGGTCCAGGATCCTCTCGCGACTTCGCCATTTTCAAGGTCAAGATACTTCCCCTTCTGACTCTTGATGTCTGAATCCCTGATAGGGAGGATCTCCCGACACGTGTCCTCCTACAGATGGGTGGCTCAGATCTATTTCGCCTTGTCACGATTTCTGAGGTCGAGTACTCAGACTCTTGTCCTCTGGATCCTCGAGCTCCCGAACGTCGATATTCCGATACAATATCCTTCTCGGAACTCTCTCTCTGCTACTCTTCGCATGAGGTTTAAACCTCGTGTAATTCTCGATAGATCCAACAAATTTCGACTGTTTAGACCAAGATTTGACGGCTCAGACCTGTCTCTCCATTTCACCATTCCTAAGCTGCCTAGACACAAATTCACGGTATAGATTCTTTCACGGACCTTGGGAATCTACGGTCCTGATTTCTTCGCTGCTCGCGAAGATAAAGGAAAAAGGGTTAAGGAATTTAATGCCCTCGTTTATTCCTTCGATGTAACGGTCGTGAATGACCGCAGATCTCTTGAAAGGATTTCATCCATTGATCCATACTTGTTCTTCGAATCCTCAAGGGATTCTGTGACTTCTGTGCCTTTGCAGAGTCTTTGCACACGAAGTGGTACCTCTTCTGAGGTTCTCAAAAGAAAAGGTGTCTCTATGGGGATATTTATCCAGGGTATTACCCGAGATGGATAAGGGTATAGGTTTCTCGATAAACGGCTTGAATTATGAATTGATTCAATGTGCGTATATACATATAAATCTATTTATAGACATAAGCCATACGTGGCCCTTCCATTATAAGCATGCAACCACCATTTCAGAATCAAAACACTACATAGGCAGTCTTATACTCAGACCGTTTATAAAACTGCACAGAGTATGAGCATATATGTCAGCATATGAATTTGAAGGTGGAATATGTAAAACACTTATCAGAAATAACACTAGAAATGAGTGCAAATGCTGAGAGGGGTGCTCGTTTCCACCCAACCATAGGCTCAGTGACTCCCAATGAATTTTCCACTAGCCACCCCCGAGCTGAGACCACGATGCTGCGAGACTGTGTCTCGGTTTTTCCAATGACTGAGAACGAGGGTTACTCTCCCCCTTCTCCACTATCACTCTCTCTGCATATCTCCAGAGTTCTCTTTTTCTTTCCTCACACCCCCCTTCTCGCTCCTTCCTCACACATTTTCCCCTTGCGAGGTTGCGTGTGGCGTGATCCCCCTTGCGGTGGTCAGGTGTCAGGACAGTCAACGGATGGGCGGTTTACCCCCATCCCCTCATTACGCATGAGGAGCCATCCACCTACCAACCTGTGAGTAATTAATTTTGGTCCAACGAGCTTCTCTTGGTTCTCCGGGCTAGTGAAGACCAAATACGGTATTGGTTTTCGGTGGAAGTTAATGCCACCATTCCAGGTGCCTTCCACCACCTTTATCCAGCCATCGTGGTCTCTTTTTCATCATATCCCCTCTCAGTAGTCCTGCAATATATATTCATAATATTATTTACATTCATCGACCTTTTTCATAAGGTCCATTCACATCATACATTCACATTTCTAAATTCGCCACAGTTCTTGGCCAGTATAGTTATTTTTACAAACTGGGGGAAACAAGGTGTTACATTTTGATTCGGCCTTCCTAGTAGGAAGTCTTTACAACATAATCCCACCCCCATCCCTCTGCATAATACACCAGGGTTGTTCAAGAAACAACCAAATTCAAGATCAGAGAATACAAGGAAGGGGATGTAGTATGGATGTGGGATACCAAGAAAGGAGAGACAACTAATGTCAAAGGAAGTACTCAATTTTGGCTTGGACCTTTCAAAGTTGGAAGAAAATTAGTTGACAACTCTTACTATTTGTCCACTTTGGAAGGAAGAAGGTGCCCATTACTAGTCAGTGGGCACCTCCTGAAACCCCATCAAGGTGGGGGGGACCTGAATTCACAAGTAAGTACATGTAATTAGATAGGCATTTTCATTCATTGTATATACCATTTTCATTTCATGGTAGAATAGTTTGTCTTCACATTTGTACACATGCTTTCTTTTTATTTCACATATATGAGATGGGGGTGATATCACCACCCCAAATGATTACTAATAGTTTTTGTTGAGATCAAGCAGGTTACATGTTATGCCAGATATGTTGAGGTTCTCATGCGCTCTATAGTGAGCACATGTCCCCGAGTTGGAGCCAAATGTTGTCCCCCATTTTAGAGATAACTAAGGAGATTATATCTTGAGGCCCATATGTCCTAGACATGGAGTACCGAGAGCTAGATCAACATGAGCATGGCCCTGGAGGGCCCATATTAGCTTTTCTTTAGCACCTCCACCTTGTCATCAACAACAACATCCATCACCTCAACCTGGTCCTGTAGAAGAAATGGGTCTTTCTCCATGAGGTAATGAGTTCGGGTATCATGGTATGTGTCACTCTGATCCTCAAAACCTTTGAATATGTGCATTTAGTCCTTTTTGTTTCTAACGGGTGTTTGGATATTATACTTATCCACTTGACCATGTATGGGGGGAATGACAGGATGCCCTAGTAAGCTTGTGCCCATAGGTTTTGAGTTTCCACTGGGGGGATTCATGAAAAGTCATTGTCCACTCCCATCATACTTACCAGTTTCCATCTTATCTCCTGCTCATCCATCCCATTACATTGGTCTGGGCATTGGGTTGGCCAATTATTTAAGGGTTGCACCTTTACCTTGTGGGAAGAAGGGGCTAAAGGCCTAGAGGGTAAAATAAGCTAGAAAAAGATAAAATCTTAAAAATAAAACCTCGATATGCTTCGCCCAGGGATCCACGAGAAAGTAGTAAAAGGCTTCTCAGCAAGAAACAAGAGGGACCCATAAAAAATAATAAAACAAGACCTAGTCATCATGAGCTAGCCTATTAGGTCCATGGGCATCTAACGGTATGACACTACTAGCATTTGGTTACCACGCCAGGGTAGTGGCTCTTGGTGGCATAGCCAAGATAAAGGGGGTCTCATCACGAGCCAACCTTCTCATTTCCGTGAAAGTGCTTGTGGGTAACATTTCCACCACTGGTCACCACACCAGGGTAGTGTGCCCTGATTAGCTTCTTGAAATAAAAGGCAATAAAGAATAAAAAAATAAAAGGAATGAATGGGCTTGGAAACACTTGCATCCAAGACAGGTGCAACTCACCCTCTACAAAGGTACCCACAAGTCATCCATGCATTTCCCTGCTATCATTGCGCCCCTTGTCTAGACATCCCTTAACCACCTCACCCACTAACATGACTTGGATTTTATCTCTCTTGGAAACATCCCACATCCAATGAGCATTGGCTCAATAGGATTCCCTGTCACTTCTTCCAAACTTGGCTTGCAGATTTGTGTAATGTCTTTGAGCACTTGACTAGGTAAAAGGGGTTTTATGCACATTTTTAATAAAATTGATGATTGGATGTGATTGACATTGCTATGATCCTTGTGACTTATGAGCCCATGGAGGGCATATATGTTGATATGAAGGATCATACTCGATGGATAGGTATCATATTGGACAGGTACACTTGGGGAGATGATTAGTTTGGACGTCCATGGGGCTGGAAGCCCATCAGATGGATGTTGAGACCCCAGCAGGGGGCAGAGACAGATAAGAGGGTTTGCGCCAGAGAAGAGCAAGACGTTCCATTAGAGGCAGCCCGAAAGAGCCTTACCCAAGGGGGTTGTTCCCTCTCCACTTGGATGTTGGCCTTGGAAGGCCCATAACGTCACCCAGGATGCCTATGACATCTTCCAGCATTTATGGACATTTAGGGAGGCAGTTGTGGCAGTTGTGGCATGTGTGGCAGCTTGGAGAAGCCCAAGGACGGCTAACGTTTTTCTCCATGAGGCCAATGCTTCCCTAAAATGAGATAACATCACCCTAGAAAGGGAAAGATGTCTTTAATTTTGCTTGATTAGGGTTTAATTTATGACATTTAATGTAAAATTGTATTATTATGTATTTTGGCCTTGTTTCCCTTTTGGTGACATAAAATTTAATTAAGGTCATTTCTATTGTATAAGTAAGAGAGTAAAACTCTCTTATTTTCATTGTCTTTCACTCACACTTGTGTGAGGTCTGAAATTTGCGCCCTCCTTTAGGGTTTTTGGCTGAAATATTGATGCACACTTGTCGAAGGAGGTTTTTCTTGGCTATTTTCTTCATTTTCTTGGTGGAAGGTTTACAACTAGGGTTTGGCTTGATAAACGCTTGGTGGATGTAAGTGAATTTCTGCAATCCTTCTTTATTGAATGTTTATGGTATTTTTTACTTACATTTTGTTATTATAATTTGTTGGATTAATCCCTAGGGGACAAGTACATGTTGGTGTCCTTGTTTCATGTCCCTACTAAGTTATGCTAAGAGCCATTTATTTTTTTGAAGATAAATGTTAGATCCTTGCCATAGCAACACTCTACCATTCACTCTTCAAGCTAGCCATTTTTACTTTACCCTTTGAGCTAAAGAAGGAGGAAAACACACTAAGGCCTAGGGTTTCTACACCTTAGTGAGACATTTTCCCCTAGGGTTTTATTGATGAAGCCTTGCCTTAGCAACACTTCATCATCAAACTCTCTTGTCTTTAGCCCTACCATTTATTACTCAAGCTATCCATTTAAATCCATCTTTTGAGCTAGAGAAGGAGGAAGGTGCACTAAGGCCTAGGTCTACTACAACTTAGTGAGTTGTCTCCCCTAGGGTTTTATTGTTGAAGCCTTGCCTTAGCAACACTTCAACATCAAACCCTCTTGTCTTTATCCCTATCACTATCATTTCGGCCCTTTAGCATTTGCAACTGTTTTGACTCCATTTTCCCTAATAATGCATTGATCTAAGACCTCCTATGTTTGAGTACCTTGATCACACACATCCAAATACTTTCAACAATCATTAACTCCTTCTAACCCTAGCTTAGACTAACATTTACTAACCCTAATGTTGCTATCATATACTTGTGTTATAATCATATCCATGCAACATTTAATATTTGAAGCAATTGAAATATTGGCTAAAGTGTTGCTTTCTCATGTTAGTATTTGAGATTGATGATAAATCGTGATTTCACATTGTGAAGCTTCTTTAGCATTTATTGTGAAGTGATTTATTGTAATCATTTCTAGTTTACATCATTGATTTGCTTCATCAATATTATTAGTCAATTGCTTTATATTAGAAAGTGTTTGATTATATGAAGTACTAACCAACAAGTGATCTTGCACATGTATAGTTTTTTTGTTGCTTTGTCTCGGGCAGGTACACTTTTGGTTATTATTTATCTTTATTAGCTGATTAGCCGGACTTTCTGATCGGTGGTGACTTGTGAGGGGGAAACTTTAACTTACCCTTTTAAACCTTGCCTTCTCAAAACCCAGGTCACTGGGGACGTCTCCCCTGGGCCTACCACCCTAAACAGAAAGAGCTATCCTATTGAGGTGACAGTGGTAGGATAGTCTCAGTTTCACCTGATTGACTTCCTTTCACCCATCCTTTACTCCAAATACAAATTGTGCGATAATGGGCTTGACAAGTAGATTTCTAGATCTGAAATCCACCTCCAAAACCCTTGGCAACTTGCAGATTTTGCAAACCCTTTCTACAAGACACACAAGAAGGTGAGAATGTTCTATAAATTTGCAAAATACTTTCCAAATAACATAGAAACAACCCACAAAAAATTAGTGATAATACTACCACTAATATATCCTAAGAAAAATACTTTGCTTGTGTCTCCAACTGCCAAAATGTAAAATAAGGAAATGAAAAAGAAAATGGCAGCAATATTACCTCATATATACACAAAATAATGGCTCTTAGAATACTCTAAGAAACACAAGATATCCTCCAAAGCTTCTATTATTTCATTACAAAGAAGAACTTGCCAAATGGCACCAAGAATCATGAGAGAAAGGGGAGGGAATGAGGAAGAGATGGGAGAGATTTTTGCATAGTAGAATTTCACTGAGAAATGATTGAGAAATGAGGAGGGGTAGGAATTATTTTATACTTGGGAGAGAGGAGAAACCCCTCTTGGATGAATTACAAATGTCACACATTCAAGAGAGATAGAAAAAATCAAGGAAGAGACACTTTTAGGGTTTTGGTAGTGAGTTAGGGTTTGAGGGGTGATATGTGAAGGGGAAAAATACATTTTGACTTTTCAAACATGAGGTTAGGCTACAGTAAGGGAGAAATTAGGGTTTTGGTACTTTTTCACTTTGATTTTTATTTTACCTAAGTTCACGAGGAAGGGGGGTGCACTTTTCACTAGGGAGACTCACTTTAAGTTGTTGGTTTAGAAAGGGGGGGTATTTTAAGTGGAAAATAACTTTTCCAACTTAGGAAAAACGTTAGGAAACATTTCCCCACTCTCTCTCATGACTTTAGACATTTTTACAATTTTTGGCTTTTTTAAATTTAGCCAATTATTTGCCAACTTTTGACTGACTTGGACTCCTCATGGACAAAGACCTAGAAAAACTTGTCCAATTGAGTTGAAACTTGGTCCAATGGTGCAGGGGGTCATATTCCATTTTATTTGAGTACTCACACCCCTATACAAAATCCACAAGGACCAAATTTTTACATTTTACATAAAAAATGATTAAAATTTCCAATTAATGGAAATTTTTAATAATTAAAAAAAACCTATCAAAACTTAATGGAGTTCCACAAAACTCTAGGAGATGTCTAGAATGATCATTTACAACCTTCCTAAACCTTAGGCACCCCTTGGGATCGATCATTAGAACACCTTTCACCACTTTGGAGGATTTTGTGAGTGAAAAACTCAAGGATAATTATAATTGCCTCGTAGGCAAGATTAATTACCCGAGGAAAAAAAACACTCGATGAAAGGACTTCCCTAATGATAAAGTCTTAGGTAACTAACTAAAAATTGACTCATGTTGACCTATTACATTATTATCCCATGCAGGGGAGTGGACATTCTGACTACATAGAAAGACATGCTAGGGGAAAAATTTGCTTGACTAAGCCATAAATATTCAAAATACGTTGTACCATATGGTACACAGCTTCATGGTACATGAATTTGACCCCTAGTTTAAATAGGTGGTCAACACTACCTTGGAAAAATTGTTTGAGGAGAGATCCATTTACCGGTAATGGCATCCTCCTCCCTTCTGTTGTGGACAAATAAAAGGAATTTGGCCTAGATATCTCTTCTATCTTATAGGGTCTCAATCATAGACTATAAAACTTTTGATGTATTCCTGGTTTTTCTCTTCTTTTATCCCACACTAAGACTTGGTCTCCTTTCTTGAAATCACTTTGTATTTCTTTACGGTCAAATGTCCCTTTTATTTTCTCTTGGTTCCTTTCCATTTGATCAAAGGCCATTCTTCGAGTTTCATCCAAATCTATGAGTTGAACAATTTTCCCTTGCAATGCTTCTTTATCTATGGAGAAGTGTTGAGATACTTGCAAGGTTGGAGTCTTGAGATTTATAGGTAGGCACGCTTCTATCCCGTAAACCAATTCACAAGGGGTTTTTCCGGTAGAGGTCTCAGTAGTTGTGCGGTCTACCCACAAGGCATACTTGATCTTGCTATCCCAACTTTTTTTGTTCTCTCCAACAATTTTCTTTACAATATTCATAATATTCTTATTGTTGGGCTTTGCTAGTCCATTTTCTTGAGGATAATAATTCAAGGAGTGTGAAAAGACAATTCCATATTTGAAGAAGAACTCATTAAGTGCCATCAAGCTAAATCCTTGGCATTATCCGTGGTTATCTTTGACAAAACACCAAATATAGTGATAAAGTTTTCTTCAAGGAATTTCATCACGACCTCTTTTGTTGCCTTCTTCATTGGGATGGCTTCCACCCATATGGTGAAGTATTTTGTGGCTATTAAAACCCATTGGTAGCCATTACTAGATTTTTCCTTGAATTTGCCAATGAAATCCAATCCCCATTGTTGAAAGGTTACTTCTACGATGACTAGTTTAAGAGGGACTGGTTTAAGAGGGCAGGGAGGCGTTGTTTCTTGGTAAAGAACTGAAAAGGCTGGAATGATCTAACATATTGATGTGTGTCAGAGAAAATAGTGGGCCAATAATACCCTACCCTCAGGATCTTATAAGAAATACTACGAGCCACAAAGTGGCCTCCACAATACCTCGAGTGAAAATCGGTGACTAACTTGTTTGCTTCTTCCTTATTCACACACCTAAGGATTACTCCATCGGAGTTCCTCCATTTGAGACCATCTTGTGTGAAGCAATAATTCATGGCCTTGAGCCTTAGGGATCTCCTCTTATGATCCACCAAATGATCAGGGCAAGTAAGATTCTTCAAGTAGTAAATAATATTTGAGTACCACTCGTCATTCTCGATTTCGCTTACCATAATGTTAATTTATTCCCTTTCCCCCATCTCGATGGATTCCCGATTGCTTTCTGTCAACATTTTAGCTAACCCTTGGCCTTTGATTATCTTGGATGGTTTGATCTCTAAGTCGTATTCTTGTATCTGCGAAACCCATTTTCCCCTTGATCCAAGACAATCTTGTTTTGATAAAACATCCTTTACGGTGGGGTAAGGGACACAAGATTTAGTCTTGTTGTATCCCACATAAGTCCTAAAATTCTTGAGGGATTTGACAAGAGCATAGGATTTTTTTGGGTACGTCCTATAATGGAGTCACCAGATGAGCTTTAAGACAAGCTTATCAAGGGTGGAAGGGGGATTTCCTTCTGGTGGGGTCGCCAGGCAAGCTAGGGGTGAAGGATTTGGTATCAAAGCATTCCAAAGTGTTGTTAGGGAATGAAAGAGGATTCAAAATCCTCCCCAGCAATGGTGCCAAAATGTTATCGCAAAAACTGTAGGTTGGGAAAATCCCAATCCAATCCACAAGATGGTGATAATGGTGGGAGAGTCTACCCACTGTCACCTTAGATAAACCCTCCCCTCGCTTTAGTGAAGGAGAAATCAAAAACAAGGGGGGAATCCCAGGTGACCCTAGGGGGAAATGAGGTGGAAAATGAGATTATGGAAGTGACGCTCCTATAAATCAAGTTACTAAGTGGAGGATGTCTTGATAACGAGTCTCGGTATTGTTGTTTTATGATTTTCAAGTGCTTGAGTACCTACAAAAGATGGTTGTACCTTCCCAAGACACAAGAAGAGACAAGTATACAAGCTCAAAGTTAAGTGGAAAATCAAGTTGATATTACTGTCCCTAAATATAGAAGTAAACAAGAGTATATATCAGAAAATAAAATAACCAATTATTGCATATTCAACCACATCAAGCATCAAATATTTGTTGGAAAATGAAGCATAAAACATGTAGATTAATCCCCAATACTTTAGCACAAGATTTAGTGGTTTATAGGGATGTTTTGTGATGTTTTCAGAGTATGTTTGTAACAAAAAAGTGGCTGTAGAAAATATTTTCTACAACATAAAGTTTTAACCACCAAAACAAGTAAGTAATCCGAAAAAAAGTTCACCAATTAGCAGTAGAATGATAATAAAAGTTTACTAGCAAATTTCCACAGTTAAAGTGCAAGTTAAAATCAAGATATAAGATGATTTTTTGCAGCCCTAATGGATGTTTATTTTTCTTAGCTATAGCTTAAAATCCAATTGACCAATATAGACACCTTAGAGGATTTATCAAGCTTAAAGCATATAGAAAAGATCCCAACATAGACAATTTCAATATCTCGTGATTCTACATATCCCAATGCAATGATTTTATTTCTCCAATGCAAGAAATTAGTTCCTTTTACTATTAGGTTATGGAGTCTTAAATATGAAAGATCTAGTCGTGCTACTTCCTTGGGGGTGTAAGCTCTTTTACTCCCCAAGGCAAGCAAGACTAGCTAGGAAAAACCCAGGAGGGTGTAAACCATTTTACTTCTCCTAGTATTCCTTTGTACAACAAATTATTCCAAAGCAATTATGATGGCATTAGTGGGATTGTGTGCCATTATACTCCCCAAAATATTAACAAATTAACCTTGAAAGCAAGAAAATAAACAATAACAAGAGAGATTCCTTACCTAGTCCAAGCATTAACAAGATAAACTCCTTTTAACCAAGAAAAATCCACCATAGAAGTAAGAAATAGCCTCCAAGAAATATGGTGCCTTAATTATTCATCCAATAGCCAAGACAAACCATTACAAGAGATAGTAGCAAGAGATATAGATAAAATTTCCCAAGTAGGGCACAAATTTCAACCAAGTAGTCTTCTTACAATGGGAGAGCTATGATAAAATGACAAGAGTTTAATCTCTATTTATACAAACCCTCCTAAAAGTGTTTGTCCACTTAATTTTAGGGTAACCAAAAAGTAAGGGGTAAACTACCCTTACTTTTCCCCTCATCATTTAAATTAAAATTAAACTTAAAAAAATGGACATAAAAAACCCTGATATGACATCATCCCTCTTCTACGGTGACGTTTTAACACCTTTTTAAAGTTGTTGGAGTAAAGAATAGAAGTCATTGGGACTTCTAGGGCCTTCCTTTCATGCTCTAGGGTTTCCTCCTTCAAGCCAAGCCTTCTCCCATCAAAACGTGGTAAGTGTCCATTGTCAAAACCTCCACCCCCAAAACCTTAGCCCTAGGGTGACGTCAAGCTCCTCAAGTGTGATGTTTTGGCCTCAAGAGAAAAACGTTGGGATTGAAATAGGCTAGGATAGATCCTCCAAGGTGTCTCTCAGGCCTCCAAGGTCTACCATCATTTTCCGGTGTGTGGTCCATGGTATCCATCCTATGGGTTTCAAACCCCAAGGAATCCCAAGCTAGGATTTTTCTTCCAAATCTGTCCACCAACTAGGTCCTACAAAGACAATGAATACACCCTCCAAGGATCTCAAGTCAAATGGATCATGATAAGAAAATCAAATCAATAAAAGAGCCAGCTAAGCATGTGCATCAAAAAAAACTTCATCAAACTAAACAAGTGCTCAAGGACCCTATGCAATATTCCAAGTTTAGGTAAGGGTGGGTTGACAAAGCGGCCTATTGGGTGAATCATACCTTAAGTTTAGGAGTGTTTCCCAAGTGGAACCCCTATCTAATTCATGTGGAGGAGATGATATGAATGGGGGAAAGACTCTTGGGCATGGGGTTCGTGACATGCAAGGGATCATAGTGTCTAATTTATGGGTGCCTTTGTAGAGGGCATGTCGCACCTTCGTTTTCAATGCATCCTTTTTCCAAGCCCATTTATTTCCAATAATTAATTAAGGTCCAAACACTGGGTACTCCCTAGGGGTTAATCAATTATCTTTGGGGGAAGTACCATAGAGTCAATTGAATCTAGAGGTACACAGAGTGCCATATGTATGGAAAGAAAGGGACACTGCATGCGAGTACACACCTCAACGAGTGGGACATTTATCTAATGTGAATTTCTTTTTGTAGGTCTTTGATTTTTTAAGAGAAGCATTTCATCGTACTCAAGACCTCTTTGGGTGAGCATATGGAAGGTTCATAATATGGATTCAAATTTTTTCCAGCTACATTCCCTCTGGGCCTTCAGCCCCTTCTTCCCATGAAATGAGGGACAATCCCTTATTGGGTCAGTACACCCAAAAATCCCAAAAGATAAGGAGACGAGGGGATGAAGTGTGGAAAGTGGAAAGTATGGTTGGGAATGCTATGATGAATTATCAAGGGGACCTCCCAGTAGAAACATTGTCCCTAAGGGTGACCACTTACTAGGGCGCAAATGTCAACCACCAAGGTGAAATAGGGAAATGAGCATAATTTGCAAGTAGACGTTAAATAATCAAAAGCAGTTTTAAATGCAACAAACTCAAATGCCTCAAGTATTGAAATGACACTCACCATGATACCAAGCTTGTACCTCATGGAGAAAGACCCAATGTGTTTTGGAAGCAAGCTACTGTGGTGGATACCCTCATGATGAACCTGGGATTTGTAGTGGTGAGGCAAGCCTCTGTCTGTGCAAGTGGACATTGTCATCCATTTGTCTCTTGGTACTCCATGTTTGCAACCTGAGGTCCTTGAGACATCATATCCTTATTTATCCCTAGGAAATGGGGATAAGAGGGTTAATATATTAGAACCCCTAGGGTAGAATAATCTATTGTCTAATCAAGATAAGGTATGAATACCAAGGCTCTACAAGAAGGGATTCCATAAGGGAAAAATTTCACCAACAAGATCAACTACAACTTGAATAAAATACTTAATCCTTGCCAAGGAACCAAGAGGAAAAACAAAGCAAAGGATTGAGCACTTACCCAAGCTAGCGAGAGAAGAATGAAGGAACAAACCTTAAAATGTATTCTCTCCAAGTGGTATAGTAACCCTTTAATGGGTTGATCTTGAAAGCTAGTAGAAGTCTTGAACTATGATAATAAATATTTGATGCACCAAGAATAAACCAAGAAAGAGAGAGCTCCACGAATTAGCACCAAAACCTCCAATAGGTAGATCTTCAACAAATTGTTTTCTCAAATGATATCCAACAACAATAACAAATTGGAATGAGAGGAAATCCTTTGTTTTTAGATGATACTTCTACATCCTTCTCATTCTTTATTATGTTCTAATCTCCGTAAAATTATCTTAGGATATCTACAAAAGTGACTTTTCATCCACGTAATGAAGGAGACTAAGTCAAGATACGAGTAAAACATGCTACATGTACATAAAACCTTCCAAGAGAGAGGGCCATCCCATAAAAGAGAGGGTGACTTTGTGAATAAGCTGAACATTCCTCTTGAAATGCATGGTACACGCCTCAAACCATGGTGTAGAAGTCCTCCAAGGAAGAAAAGTGCCAACGTCTAGTCTCCAAAGGTGAAACGACCTCATGGATGAAGTGAAAAGAACCCCAAGAAGTAGATGAATCCTCTAATCATTATGAAAAATCCTCAAAAGATGTTTCCAAGGTATGACCAAGTCCATATCTCAAGCAAAGATACCTCCACAAAGCATGTAAAGAGACCCTCGAAGTAAAAAATGGGTCATAAGACTCCCAACATCTAGTATGGCGTCCACATGTGTGAGGTCCGCTGATGAATAAGGCGAGCTCTCTAGGATCTATGATGTGGCATGCAAGGAAGTGACCAATGCAAGTGTAAATAGTCCCAAAGTGACTTGGATGATGTGACCAATGCCTTGGGATACATGTACCACCTCTAGATTTGTGAAACTGCCTCGGGAAATGTGAATTTGAGTGAGCATTTATGAAATCATCCTAAGAGTAGATGGAAAAAGTGTGAAAAATACATAAGATGGGGGTCCATGCTTAGGCACAAGATAAGTGTGCTTTATATAGGTGTGACACTCTTTACAACATGAGAAACACTTTTACATTACATACAAAGAAGTAAGAGAAACTAGAAGCTCCCCTAGATCATGTGTCTTAGTAAATCCATCCCAAGACCCTCGCATATCGAACTAGGTCATAAATGCCCAACATGGTGACAACTTAATGCCACCAAGGGGAATTCAGTCTAAGCCACAAGAGTAAGGACTATATTGAAATGACTAATAGGATAGACTATGATTGACCACTAGGGGTCTGGAGATACCACCTAGGTACCACACTGATACATAGATCATCTAAGCATGGCCCTGTTATCATGGGATTTGTACTCATGCCAGAGCCCCAACACAAATCTCAAAATCTACATAACTATAGGATAACCCACCACTATCACCTTAGTAGGAAATCCCCATGTTTTAGGGATGGATGAGGCCCAACCTTGGGGAGGCGTCCCCGGTAACTTCAAGGGATAAGATAGCAAGGATATAGCCAAGTTTGGAGGATCCTCTCACTGGTTACCTAAGTCAAATGTCTATGTCCATGAAATTGAGGCAGAGAGAAGTGTCTGGGTACCTATCTGGAACAGGAACAATTGCAACATATATATAGTGATTTCCAAGTGCAAGTAAGCAATATAAACCTCAAAGATAGTAGACAATGGAAATATATAATGGCTGATGTAAAATTGCAGCAAAATAACAATTTATAACAGCCGATAAAGTTTTGCAACATCCACAAGAAAAATTTATCAGAATTGCATGAAATTACAGTGTAAACTTAGCATTTACCAAGTAGATCAACTAGCACTTATCCCAAGCAATTTTTGAGTATATTAACTAGTAGTTAGAGTGATTTATGTAGAAAAATACAACAGTTAGGATGGATGTAGCAAATATTTGCAACTGTAGCAAATAAATTAGTGGTTTAGGCTATACTAAGGTTATAGAAAGTTAATGGAAGCTTAGGATAAAAGAGTTTGAGAGTTTGTTTGATCAAATTCCTTCACAAGAGAGCAAGTGAACTAGTGCATTTTGGGCTATGGAGTCATTTACAACAACACTATAATTTCAATTGGAGACTAATGATAATCATGTCCAAGGTATAGGGCTTGAGATCTAAGGTGCTAGCACCTTAGGGCCTTAGGTCTCAAGAAGAAGTTGCTAGAGTGCAAGCTCTAGCAATTCTTTCTTCCTTTCAATGATTCTTCAATTTTATCACAACAAGATTTAGAAACAAACTCCTAAAGTTCTATCACTTTAGGGCTTTAGGATTTTTCCCTAGATAGGATTCTCTTAAAAATTAAATAGGTGAAATGATATAGAAAGAGGAGGAATCACCTTATGCTCCTCTCCTAGGGTTTTAAGAAAGAAATATCAAAATATTCAATATGAACAAGTAAAATTTACCACAAACATTCAATGTATGAAATGAAATTGCAGATTTTACTTACTTCACCAAGAATAATCAAGCACAAAACCCTAGTTGCATAATTTTCCACCAAAATAAGCCAAGGGACATCTACAAATTGTCCTCCAAGAGATAACGCATAAGTAGAAGATCCAATGTTTCCCAAGAGGGAGAAAATCTTAGTCCTTATCCTCTTGTGTGAGGAGAGTTATGATGAAACATGAAAAGGAAAGGTCTTTATTTATACAAGACCTTGAAACAATAATTTGTCCATAATAGAAAAGGGTTGACCCCTTTAATTCACCTCTAAAATGTGCATAAATGAAAAATATATGAAATAAATCCTAGTAGGGTGATGTCATGCCCTAGGAGGGTGATGTCATGCCTACAAGGTAATTCGTTGGACCTTCCAAGGCCACATGTCATGTCTCCAATGCTCAAGGGGGTGTCTCCTCACCCATGCCACATCGAGACACCTATGGATACATCAAACCCTAGCCTCAAAAGATGACGTCAAGGCTAGAAGGGTGATGTCAAAGCTAAGAAGGTGACATCGTAGGATTCCAAAGGTCATGTCCTAGTGCAAGAGGGGTGAAAAATCATTGTCATGTGATTTCAAGGTGCCTCCAAAGGAAACTTTCTCCATCATTTGTGCACACAATCTCTTTGGTGCTCTGCCCAGCCTGTGGAATTTCATCCCATGTGTGTGGCATAATGACCAACCTTCTCAAAACCAAGTCCATATTTCCATCGTCCAAGGTTCCAAGGATGTGAGAGCCACTGTCTGAGGGTGTTGAGTCACAGGATGACTCACTGCTCTTCATCACAAGTGATAGAGTCTTGCAATATGGAACAATGCCCTAGGAACAACCTAAAACGTCCCTCAAAGAACCATGTTAGGGGAATTCAAAACAAAACAAAATATAAGTTAGAGTAAACCAATGTTCATAAGACCCGTTAGTCCTTAAATCATGCAAAGTAAGTTGTTGTTTTAGATAGAAGCCATGTAAAAAAATTCACCCAGTATCCCCTTCAAGTATCACCCAAGCCTAAAACCTTGTGAAGGTTACCAAGTTTAAGTGTGGGGGGGCCTTCATCCAACCCTATTAGGTTTTCCACATGAACAATAAGTTACCCAAGTAGAGATATAGGTCCTGAGAGTGACAAGGGAAAGTAAAAACCCATCAAGAACAAGTATGAGTGTGATATGGCATTAGGATTACTTCATGGCTTATGGTATCCATTTCTGTGAGTGCCTTTGTAGAGGTGGTGCTTGCTTTCTTGAGATACCATTTCCTTGGTACTTTTTTCATTCTGAACCCATTATTTTTCCTTTTGATACCCAGTTATCATTTGGAAATCCCCTTTATGAGGTTTTAAGCTTCATTATATTTTACTGGGAAATAGTCTTGTATAATTGGTGTATTCATTCACATTCGGACATGGGCGATTACCATTGGAGGGGGTAGAGCTCAAGCTATCCTGAGGATTTTATGGTGGCCTTTATAATCTAGCAATGACATATATGTGTTTTGTTTTTTTTTGGTGTGTGTGTATAGCAACTGCATCATCCTTTAGGCCTTCATCCCCTTATTCTCATGAGAGAATGGGCCATACCTAAAGTTTGGGATATATGAAAGGATTTATGATGAAAAATGTTAAGTATGATCTGGCGTGGAATTTTACCCTTGGGAGGGCTCCCCAGTATTACCCATTTTCCTTGGGCGGTGACAACATGGGACTAGGGCACAAAAGTTGACCACCAAGGTGAAATAAGGAAACCAAGACAATTTCTCAAGCAAGTGATCCACTATACAACTTCAACTAAAGATCATTGTCCACATTCCTAATAAATTAAATACAACACCTTGCATAAGAAAAGGACTAACCATACCTAACAGTGACGCTAACTTATCCTCCCCCATACCCTGGGTTGCTTGAATGTAATGAGCCTTGGTAGATATATGTTGGGAGCCAAATCAAGGGGGTTGTTGGTTCCTTTTGGTCAAGCTGGCTCTCGACACTCCATGTCTTCTACCTGTGGTCCTTGAGACATGATCTCCTTAGTTACCCCTACCCTAGGGTCGGGGGGGGTAACAGGCCCAATATAATACATGAGTACAAATATAATCACATGTTTGGCTCATTATAATACAATGATATGCATAATCTTCTCATATGATGGATCACATCTGGAAAAAAATATAGGGTGCATTGAAGTGAATCTGAGGTGTAATAATGTTGAGATGTTTGAATCTCATTGGATTTGTGGCTTCTTCCCTTTCCTTTGCTCAACCTCTTCATTGGTCGAGGCTCGTCGAAAAAATTCTTCTTCCTCCATGTCTTGGTGATAGTACATCCACTTAAGTTTGAGGGACTTGAAATTGTCTCTCACTTTGCCAAGGAGATCATGCAGTTTGAGTAGAATCTCTTGTGAGTGGTAAGGCATAATATCGTTATAATTTTTTCTAGTGTGCTTATAATCTATCAGGAAATAGGAGTTGATGATAACGGGAAATGGTGGCCATGGATTTATGTTGTGTTTCTTCATAATTGTAGCAGCCCCATTTACGATTATTTGGTGCACTATTTCCATAATAGTTAGTCTACTTGGTACATGTTACCCCCCCATGCATAGGGGTAACTAGAGGAGATCATGTCTCATGGCCCACAATGGAGACAATGATCCCTACCATGATTAGCAACCCCCATCAGATCACCTCTTATTGCTACAGATAATCCAAGCTCATCACATCCAAACAACTAAGTGTATGGGAGATGGTAATACATTATCACCATGAGGTATGTTAGTCCTTCTTTCATGCAAAGTGTTTTTCTTAATTTAGTATGCATGTGGATGAGGATAATTGGTTGAACTTGGATAATGGATCACTATCGCATGAAGTTATGTTTGTTGCATTATTTCACCTTGGTGGCCAACTTCTATGCTCTAGTCCCATGTTGTCACCACCCAGGGAAAAGGGGTACTATTGGGGGGCCCTCACAAGGTTAATGCTCCATTTCCCATCATACTTAACACTTTCCATCTCGGAGCCTTTCACAGTGTACTAAACTTCGGTAATGGGTCATGGTTCACTCTCTCACGAGAAGAAGGGGTTGAAGGCCCAGAGGTTGATGTAGCTGTTATATATAAAATGATAAAGGTCACCTATAAAATCCAAAGGATATCTTGAGCTCTACCCCCTCTAATGGTAATCACCTCTTGTCTTGTTATATTGAATGCACATCTATAACAGGACTTTATCCCAATAAAAACTTGAAAGAATAAATCTTGAAACCTGTAATGGGGACTTGCAAAGAAATAAATGGGTATCAAAAGGAAATGAAGGGGTTCGAAATGAAAAAAGTATCAAGGAAAGGGTACCTCAAGCAAAAAGCGATCCCTCTACAGAGTCGCTCATAGAAATGGATTTAATGACACTATAAGCCATGAAGTAAGCCCAACACGTGCCACTGTCACACTTACTCTTGAAGGGTTCTTTTCTTTCAATATTTCCCTTGGGACCTATTTCTCTACTTGGGTATTTTATTTCATTGTTTTGGTTGGCACACCTAATAGGGTTTGATTGATCCAAAAAGATCTTTTAAAGACTATGGTTGAGTTTTAAAACATGATTTCATCAACCATTTAAGAAATTGATGAAAGAGGAAGAATTAAAGATGTAACATGGAAGCCATAATGAAATATATAGATCTATAAATAAGCACAAGAATCAACAAACCATAACAACAAAATTTGTTAACAGATTTCGGCAATATCGCCTATGTCTCCGGGCCTTTGTCTCAGTGGGTGAGGCTTTCTTATTTCTCTTCAAAGCTTCAAAAGAACATCAGAAAAGTGTCAAATGGACTACAAACTGATCTGGTTGTGTTATTCTAGATATCAATAACCCAACACAACTGATGGAACTGAAAACGGATGAATGAAGCTCTTGGAAATGGCTCGCAAAGTTGCTCTCCTCAATGGCTTCCCTGCATAAAAATGGCTTTGGCTTTACAATTATTCAACATTTCTCCTCCCCTAAACCTGTATAAGGTTGCTAAGAACCTCTAGTTTATATAGGCTTAAATTTTTCAACAACCTCCCATATTCCTCCCAAGATCTGGCCTCAAAAAGAGCTCCAGATCCTCTAAAAATGGCCAAAATCTCCCAAAACAGGTTGAAAAATCACTAAAAATCATACAATAAAGTTTAAAAACCCATATTTGGCCAAAATAGAGGGCGCAACCCCCTATTCTCA
>ML782482.1:93561-106884 GCA_009831015.1 Picea engelmannii | reverse complement strand
TATCAATAGTAAGAATTCAAGAGATATTCAAACTAGTTCTAAGGCTTAACAATGCTAGAAAGACAAAACTCTTATTCAAGAGATGCATTCATTGTCTTCTTTCATTCATTAGCAATTATCATCAATTCTTATTAAATCAAAAGTACTGAAAGCATAAATATCTCAAAAATCATTCATGATTATCATAATGCTTGAAAGCAAACCACACATTGGATTCTTATTCAAGAAATCATTTACAACATGAGTAAGGCTTAGAAACATTAATCATTTTACTTAACTATGGAATTCATATAACTACAACAAAGAATAAACTCATCTACAACAAGATCTGACCTAAAACATGTATCAAAGATTACTTGAAAAGAACATAAAGGAAGAGTGTACTAGTTTGGAAAAGGGGGGCCTCCAATGCTTCACTTGTACACTTGAGTTGTCTCAGCTAAGAAGGAGCCTCCAGCAACATTCACATCATCATATCATAGGCATTATCAAGAACAAAATGCAGAAGGGATCTCAAGATTGCAAATTCCAAAGTTTCTTCATTCACATCAAAAGGTGTCATACTAGTCTATGCTTTAAAGTATTTATACAAGAGTTTTGAAACAAATAATGCTAATAAATATCCTAAAGATCATGATCATATCCATAATATATGATAGGAAGGTCGAATATCCCCTTCAGATCCATAAAATATGAACAAATCCCAAGAAAATCTAAAACTGTCCATGATTTTAGGCTAAAACATGGTATTTTCTACTGAAGTGGCCATGTTTGATCAACGTTGACCAGACACCTGGAAGGCTCAGATCTCAAAGATGATAGCTCATCATACATCATTGTACATCAAGGATCACAACCCAAGTCTCATATTTCGCCCAGCTGTCCTGCAAGTACATGAACCTAGGAGCAATTACGGGATTTAGTCAAATCCTGTAATTTCTGATAAATTTTCAATTTTAATGCCAAAAATTAGAAAACTCAATTCTTAAGCTAAAGAATGATAAATGTACCTTGCATAAGATACTTTATGGAAAATATGGAATGAAATGGAGGCAAAATGGATGGTTATGGAGGCAAAAGTGTAGTTTATAGAGTAAAATGAAGCATAAAAATGCACTCAACAACGATTCCCTTGATACACCAACTCCTTTTTTCCCTGCTTCAATGTATGTTGCTTGTGTTAATGTTTAAGACATTATTATAGTTCTTTGCATTTCAATAGATAACAATAGAATAATGCAAGATCACTGAGAAATACACAATCAAAAGAGACACAACATTTATCTTGGGAAACCCTCTAGGGGAAGAAAACCCAACAAAACTTCCTTATTATAGATAGCCAATACAATGCCAAGAGATAACTTAAACTAATGCAGAAGATCCTCTCCCAAAATATGTGCCACTCTCTCTCCTTCTTCTCCAACTGCAGTTCTGAAACTTGTCTCTCAATGAGTAAGTGAGGTGTGTCTAAGTGAGGCGCTAGCCTCCTTATTTATACAAGACTAGCACGTGTGAAGTGTCTCTTCACTGGCAGGGCCAAATTCTCAAACTAGGTGTTTACAACCACCTTTATTATATTTTAGGGCCTCTTGATATATTCTGGGGCCGACTTCTTCTTTTTTGTTTTACAATTACAATATGACCAATCCAAAAAAGGGGATTTAGTCCTTATACAATAGCTGACATGATCAATCCACAATGGGGATTGATCCAATGAATAATATATCAAATAATAATAAGAATACTCTTTGCAGTTACATTATTTTAACACTCCCCCTTAACAAGAAGGGTATTCTTCAACAACATCATATGAGAGAGAGGAAAACATCATCAACAACATCAAGTGGGTGAGAGGACAACATCATCAATATCATCTTGGAACACTGACTGTCGTATCTATAAATCATCGAAAGTTTTCTTCATTGGAAGCATCGTCATTCTCAAAGGAATGCAATCATCATTTGCATCAATATGTATTAGTATAAGATTAGTAAATCATCATCATCATCACAGCACGAGGCTGGTTCATCATAATACAGGACTGGCTTTACATCACAACTATAAGGCTGGAAGCTCAGTACTCGTCTTGCTTTACATCACAACACTCAAGCTGGAAGCAAGATACTAGACTGGCTTTACATCACAACTTCTCAAGATAGAAGCACAATACTAGTCTCATCTCAACGTCTTGCTTTACGTCACAACACTCAAGATGGAAGCAAGATACTTATCCTTCTTTACATCACAACAATCAAGCTGGAAGCAGGATATTAGACTGGCTTTACATCACAGCTATCCAGTTGGAATCACAGTGCTAGTCTCATCTCATCGTCTTGCTTTACATCACAGCTGTCAACCTGGAAGAAAGATGCTCGTCCTGCTTTACGTCACAACAATCAAGATGGAAGCAGGATACTAGACTAGCTTTACGTCACAACTGTCAAGTTGGAAGCTCAGTACTAGTCATATCACATATTCTTGCTTTATGTCACAACCATTAGGTGGGAAGCAAGATACTAGACTGGCTTTACGTCACAGTTGTCAAGCTGGAAGAACAGTACTAGTCTCATTACATCTTCTTGCTTTATGTCACAACAATGAGGCTAGAAGCAAGAGATGTCTCATCAAAACAACTACTCCCCCTTTCGAGGAAGGTCCTTTTGGACTATTCCAAGCTTATCTTGAAAGTTCTCAAACTTTACACGAGATAGAGGCTTGGTCAAGACATCAACAACATGTTCATCTGTGCTAATGTACTGGAGCTTTAAGGCTCCTCTCTGCACCATGTCACGGATGTAATGATATTAGATCTCTATGTGCTTCGACATGTCGTGGAATACATGATTCTTTGTCATCTCTATGTAGCTCTGGTTTTCACATAGGATCATGGTTGCTTCCATATCTAGTTCAAATAGACCGGTTAGCAACTTTCGAAGCCATATAGCTTCGCAGCTGGCAGAACATGCAACAATGTATTCTGCTTTCGTTGTGCTGAGAGAAATGTTGGATTTCTTCCTACTCTTCCATGAGATCATGGATGATACCAAACTGAAATAACATCCTGAAGTGATTTTCCTGTTAGAAACACTTCCTGCCCAATCTGCATCAGTACATCCACTCAATGTGAAATCATGATCTCCATCATAGCTTAGACCACAATCTATTGTACCCTTAAGGTACCTTATCACATGTTTTGCAACCACTAGGTGAACATGTCTGGGTTCTACCAGAACCTGACTCAAGGTGTTCACGGCAAAAAAAATGTCTTGTTTGGTGTTTGTCAGGTACATCAATGATCCAATAATTTTTCAATATAGTGTGGCATCAATCAATTCTGACGAAGTGTCGACCAACAGCTTCAACTTCACTTCCATGGGTCTATTCATGGACTTGAATTCCAACATGTCAAATCTCTTCAGGATTTTGACTGCATACTTCCTTTGGTTAAGGAAGATCCTCTCTGGACTCTGCCATACCTCAAGACCTAAGAAATCATGCATTAGGCCAAGGTCTTTCATTTCAAATTTTGAGGCAAGTCTCTTCTTACATTCAGCGATGAGATTTTCTTCTTCGGTTAAGAATAAGTCATCCACATACAGCAGTAATATTACTAGCTCATTGTTCATAACCTTGAAGTAGAGGTTAGAATATGCTTTACTCTTGGTAAAGCTCAAGCTTGTAAGGAAACTGTCTATCTAGCCATACCAAGCTCTAGGAGCTTGCTTCAATCCGTATAACGCTTTCTTCAATCTACAGACATGAGACTTCTTGTCTTCAACTTCAAATCCTTGAGGTTGTTCTATATACACTTCCTCTTCAATGACACCATTTAGGAAGGCTATCTACTCGTTTATCTGGTGTAACTTCCACTTCATCTTAGCTACAAGAGCTATGATGGTTCTGATCGAAGTGTATCTGGCTACAGGAGCGGATATCTCTTCTTAGTCAATGCCTTCCTTTTGAGAAAATCCACGAGCGAAAAATCTTGCTTTATACTTCTCAATACTTCCATCAACAACATGTTTTATTTTGAAGATCCATTTGGAGGATACGACGTCTTTACTCTTCGGTTTGGGAACTATTTCCCATACATCATTTTTTATTATGGATTGGTATTCCTTTGTCATGGCATTTGCCCATTCTTTCATCTGAATGGATTCTTCAAAGCAGATAGGCTCCTTCTCTAGGAGGTCACACATCAAAGCTGTATAACTAGAGAATGGATTTGGTCTTTTCACCTATCTCATGGTTCCTTGGGGAACACCATATTTCTCTCCATCTTGAATAAGCTCTCTAGCCCAAGCTAGCTTTCTTTTATGGAGGATCATCATCTGAGGAGGTTCTTGAACTTCTAATATATCATGGTCTTCTAGAATTTCCTCATTAGGGGAAGTTACGACTTCCCTCACTATTTTTGCGGCTCTGGGAACCTCCCTCACTAAAGTTATGGGGATTACGGGTTCCTCTTCATATACTTCTTCAAGTTGGCGTCTTATTGATTTCTTGAGTGTTGCATCTTCATCAAAGGTCACATCCATGCCGATCTCAATGTGACAGTGACCTAGTATATAGATTCTGAACGCCTTGGAGACCTCACAGTATCCCACAAATATTCCCTTCTTTCCTGAAGTTTCCAACTTGTTTCTCTTCTCTTTCGGTATATGAATAAACACTAGCAGCCAAATATTTTGAGATGGCTTACCTCTGGCTTCTTTCCTGTGAACATCTCTTCTAGGATCTTGAGCCCAAGTTCATTATGGGTTAATCGGTTTTTCACATATACAACTGCCATTGCTACTTCTTCCCATAAGCACATAGGAAGATCTTGATCATGGATCATAGTCTTCACAACTTCCATTATTGTTTTGTTCTTTCGTTCAACTACACCATTTTGTTGGGGATTATAGGGAGTAATGAGTTCCCTCTTGATCCCAACATCTTTGCAGAAGTTCACAAACTCTTTTGAGGTATATTGTCCTCCATTATCTGACCCGAGTATCTTAATCTTTCTTTCAGAAATATTCTCTATCAAAGCTTTGAATTCCTTGAACTTGTTGAACAATTCATCTTTTGATTTCAAAAAATACAACCAAGTCTTACGAGAATAATCATCGATGAATGATACATAGTATACATACCCACTCATGGAGGATGATGGCATTGGGCCACACACATCTGAATGGATGAGTTCTAGGACTCCTTCTGCTTTGTTGTCTCTCTTCGGAAAAGGGTTCTTGATGTTATTCCCTTGTGCACATCCATTGCATATGCCTTCATGGTCAACCTTGAGTTCTGGTAAACCTGTGACTTATTTGAATATGTATGGTGGCACCTTGTATTTGATGTGAGATAATCTTCCATGCCAAAGTTCACATAAGTTTTCAATGGCGTGGGTCATGGAAGCCTCTGAGTGACCCTTTAGTTTATACAATCCATTTTCTTCTTTTCCAATGATGATTGCTTCATTTATGGTTTATCCTTTAGCACGTTTCCTTCTGCAACCTTCACTATAGCTTCCTTAGGGTTATTACCTGTGACTTGCAGCAAGGTCAACAAAAAAACAAGAAAGAGTAATATCCTTTTGATAATATAAAGCAATAGCACGAACAATCATCAGAGTAGCTCCTTTAGGGCTATCACTTGTAATTTGTCTGAAGAAAAGGTTAAAGGTAAGGAATACAATACGAAATGAGGTCAACACTCTCATAGTGTTGTGATCAAACATTCCTCCATGGAAACCTGGAACTAACACACGAGATTCTTTCTAGAGGAGGTGTTGGTTGTCTCAGACAAATGATTACGTGAAGCATTTACCTCTATGTGGTCACATGCTATCAAGTATGATACTTTACAAAGAGTTCTATTTCAACTATAGTCATCAACTTGTCATGTGTACCTTTGAGTCTTATTAACTTGATTAATCAAACCTAGAGCCTTGTCCTTAGGAATGAGTGCTTTCTTTTCTTCCGAGTCTCCTTCACTCAATATGACCAGTGCTTTCTTCAACCTGTCTTTTGTACTAAGACAATACATTATATTGATAGGAGGTTGGGTTAGAGGATAAGCTCTATGATATCAACTTTTAATCCATCTAATACCTTGACTCAGAAAAGGTTAGAATGATGGTCATAGCTACAACATGAAACACTGATCAAGATAATGTTATAACAAATAGGTGTATATCAGAATAATCACACCTGGGTTGCATCATTCCTCTGAATGTGTTGGATCTTGAGATCCTTCTGGATCTATGGCAAGAGATCCCTTCTCCTGCAAATACTCTTTAAAGTTTAACCATTTAAACATATGTGAGTACATACCTCTGATATCATTTGCAGGTGGTGGCACCATCTGGCAGCAAAAATAATCATTACCAACTCTTTAAAAACTTCAAGGGTGACGAAAACTGGTAGTACGGCTGCAACTAGTTCTGAGACTACAACTGCAACTGGTTCTGAGACTGCAACTGCAACTTAGGGTTTTATGAGGAAACCCTAATTTTTCCAACTTTTAATTTTGAAATTTTGATCCAGGGGATAGATGCATTGAGTTGAGGTGAGTAGTTGGTGCAGTCAGATTTTTGAAAATCCAACTTTTACCCCCTCAAACTTGATTTGCATATTTTTGGACTGGTGCTTCTGGTACTCTGGTACTTCTGGTACTTCTCGTACTCTGGTTTTCTAGTTTTCTGCTACTTTGTGAAAACTAGGGTTTCACTTTCCGGGAGATCTAGCCACTGAAAAGGTGCGTTGAAGGTGCCAAAATGATCCTTGGGGGAGGGCGCACTTTTCTAGATGGTTTTAGGGCTGAAATACCTCTCCAACAAAAAACCCTAATTTGCATGTACGACAACAGTGACGTTTTTTGCTTTTCTCTTGTGAAAGATGCTCTCTTCAACTTGGCTCTGATACCATGTTAATGTTTAAGCCATTATTATAGTTCTTTTCATTTTAATAGATAACAATAGTATAATGCAAGATCACTGAGAAATACACAATCACAAGAGACACAACATTTATCCTGGGAAACCCTTTAGGGGGAGAAAACCCAACAAAACTTCCTTATTATAGATAGTCAATACAATGCCAAGAGATAACTTAAACTAATGCAGAAGATCCTCTCCCAAAAGATGCGCCACTCTCTCTCCTTCTTCTCCAACTGTAGTTCTGAAACTTGTCTCTTAATGAGTAAGTGAGGTGTGCCTAAGTGAGGCACTAGCCTCCTTATTTATACAATACTGGCATGTGTGAAGTGTCTCTTCATTGGCAGGGATGAGTTCTCAAACTGGGTGGTTACAACCACCTTTATTATATTTCGGGGCCTCTTGATATATTCTGGGGATGACTTCTTCTTTTGCCTTTTAAAATTACAATATGACCAATCCACAAAAGGGGATTTGGTCCTTATACAATAGCCGACATGATCAATCCACAATGGGGATTGATCCAATGAATAATATATCAAATAATAATAAGAATACTCTTTGCAATTACATTATTTTAACAGCTTGAATAGAAACATCATCAATATTAGTAGGTCCAAACATAAATACAGTATTACGAATGTGTACAGGTAAACCTCCTATATACTTCATAAGATTTTCTTGGGTATGTAATGGAATTTCTAAAATTAATTCCATCTTACGAAATTCATCTGTGTATTCTTGCACTGTTTGTCCCTTTCCTAGTTTAAGACCTTTCCAATCAATTAAATCCTTCTCTTTATAACCCAAAGGATAAAATTGCTTTCTAAACTTGCCATGATGGAAATACATTACCCACTTGTTGCATGCCATTTTGCAACTTGCTCTGCCACCAGATGAGTGTTGTGCCTACAAGTCGAAGCGATGCCAATTTGATTTTAGTTGCCTCATCCTTGATTTGTTGCACACTGAAATAAACCTCTATTTGTCTGACCTAGTTATCAAGCCTCTCTACATTGACTTCACCATCATACATGGGTAATTCAAACTTCACATCAAGCTTAAGTAAAGGCATATCATGTTTATTTTTATGGGAATGTTTTCTTGCAATGGATTTGCAACTTGAACTTGAAGAAGAAGAAGTTGATGGAGAATAAGGAGGTGAAGAAGGAATTTTAGGAGGATCCTCTCCTTCTTCAATTTTGGCTTTTGAATATTCACCCAGAATCGGTCTCTTCCACTCCAGGTAATCATCATATAGAACCTTCACCATCTTTGACATGGCGAAGAAAATCTTTCGAAACTCTTTCTCCTCATGAGAAAGTCCCTCTTCCGATGCCATCTTCTCACTTTGAGAAGTTCTCTTTCTCGATCCAATCTTAGGATTCTCTTCAACAAGATTTCCTTCACTACGATTCAGCCTTTCCATGGTAATCATGCAAACTCAAAAACCAACTGTCAACTAGCTATGATACCACTTGATCCTTAAAGATCTTTTAAAGACTATGATTGAGTTTTAAAACATGAGTTCATTAACCATTTAAGAAATTGATGAAAGAGGAAGAATTAAATATGTAACATTGAAGCCATAATGAAATATATAGATCTGTAAATAATCACAAGAATCAACAAACCATAACAGCAAAAGTTGTTAACGGATTTCGGCAATATCACCTACATCTCTGGGCCTTTGTCTTAGTGAGTGAGGCTTTCTTATTTCTCTTCAAAGCTTCAAACATACATCAAAAAAGTGCCAAATAGACTACAAACTGATATGGATATGTTTTTATAGATCTCAAGAACCCAACACAACTAACGACACTGAAAACGGATGAACGAAGCTCCCGAAAATGGCTCACAAAGTTTCTCTCCTCAATGGCTTCCCTACATAAAAATGACTTTTTCTTTACAATTCTTCAACATTTATCCTCCCATGAACCTATCTAAGGCTGCTAAGAACCTCTGGTTTATATAGTCTTGAAGTTGGAAACACCCTCCCAACTTCCTCCCAAGCTCTGGCCTCAAAAAGAGCTCCAGATCCTCCAAAAATGGCCAAAATCTCCCAAAACTGGCTGAAAAATCACTATAAATCATATAATAAAGTTTAAAAACCTATATTTGGCCAAAATAGAGGGCACATCCCCCTATTCTTGGGCTCTTGGCCATATGGAACTGATCCATGTGTCCACGGGTTAGAAGTTGTGTGTTGGCCCTGATCATGTGGCTATGGACCATGTGGCCACGGCCTATACCTCCACGTGCCCCTATCGTTGTTGTCCCTCGGTCTACAACTCCCAATCACAAGCCTTGGTTGGTGAGCTAGCCCAACCGACTCAGCGTTAACCCCACACATTCACGCCAAGGTAAAAGGAGGGACATATGCTATGGTTACATGGAGCGTGCGTCGGGGGCTTGGGCTAGGTCCCTGACCTTAATTCTGCTGAAATAACATTACTACAAGCTTAAATATTACATTGGGACTATATGGAATAAGAAAAAAAGTGGGTGGGCTAGTAGCCCGACCCTGCCCGAACTGGAGGTCACGGGTTTGACTCCTAAGGAGTCCATAAAACTTTTTCCATAACAACCAACAGAGGGGTGCCACGTGGCAGCCCAAGACTGGGCCACGTGGCACCATTACATTCTCCTAGATGAGGACACATGTCAACAAATGATTCATCCACCTACCATGAAAATCTTCCTAGTCATCATGCCACTCCTCTGCCATGCCACTGTACGACTTGTATAGTCAGATGCCACGTCAGCACTATATGTACTGTACAGTCAACAAAAAATTTGTCTATTTGGAAAAATGAACAGAATGTGATATCTTTCACATCCGGTGTATTTTTTAGCTCGTTCAAGTTGCGTTGGGTTCGTAACGATGAGGCCTACGTACAGGTCCATTTTGAAGTGATTATGAGCACTTTGATTTTTAGGCCTTCCTGGACCCATTTTGGTTCCTGGATCCATTTTGGATCATTGATGAAGGCCCTCCCATATTCAAACTTTCCAACTCACATAAAGTCCTAAGACAGTGTGATACTTGAAGGGGATATTGAGGTGAATTATTCATGTGGCTTATATCTTAAGTAACAACTTACTTTGCATGACTTAGGGACTAATATCTCTTATGAAAATTGGTTTCCCTGATTTTATATTCTGTTTTGATTTGGATGGCCTTGACATGGTTTTTTGAGAGACGTCCCAAGATTTCACCTAGGATGTGCCCTTATTGCAGGATTTTGGCACGTGTGATGCAAAGAAGTGAGTCACCAGTGACTTGGCACCTTTAGACACGGGCTCTCACATCTTTAGGATCATGGACGATGGACAAATGGGCTTGGTTTTGATTGATTTGGTCATGATGGCACACAGATATGATGGAAGCCCACATGTTGGGCAGTGTACCCCAAGGATTATTACTCATTAGATTGAGGATGTTAAACTAGTGGATAGCTAGATACTTTGCAGAGATGAGATACAAACTTCTCCACCTTGGACGTAGTGCCCTACACCCTTGACGTTGGCCTCCATTTGATGATGATGTCACCTTATAGGGTTTGATGATGACGGGGTTTGATGATCACTTGGGGTACCCGTGATGATGTAGCATGACAAAAAATGAGGAGGTGGACCTTTTCCATGATTACACCTTGACATGATGACACGTGGCCTTGGGAGGCCCTCCTTCATCCTTGGGAGGCTTGATGTCACCACATGTGTGGCCTTATGATGGCTTATTTGCATGTTTTATCATTTGCAGAGGTTATTTAAGGGGTCGGCTCCAGTTATGTAAATGAGGTTAGCACTTGGATAATTTTTCATCATCACATTCCTCACACACTTGTGGGAAGAGAACCTCTAAAAAGTTTGTTATTTTCTCTCTCTTTCTCTTTTTACTCATGCACTACTCTTGGAGGAGGATTCTTGTGGATGTTTTGCTCTCTTGGATGGTTATTTTATGCAACTAGGGTTTGAATGGTCTAGCTACTTGGAATAAGCAAGTAATTTGTTGCAATTTCTTGTTTCTTGCTAATGTTAAAGGCTAAGTCACCAGACATGTCCAAAACCCCCCTCATGTCGTGTATCCTACGTGTCGGACACGAAACGATAGGACACGTGTCGGATATGCATTTAGAACGTGTCATATTCATAGGACACACATGTCTTGAAAATAGGACACGTGTCTTGCTCTAAAAAGGACCCTAGCTCATGTTTTTTCATGCAAGTTGCAGTTGTGAGGTGTTTCAGTGTGCAAGTAAGGGTTATTTTGCCTTACTAATTCTATTTAAAGAGGTCCCCACCCCCTCCATTTCACCCGCCCTAGTAATTAATGGTAATATTAAATTCTATGAAAATGAAAAGGAGAATGTCACTTTTACTTAAATTTTTAACATTACCATTAATTTTTTCAGGGTGTTTGAGAGTTGTTCCAACCTCATTGTACTTCATATGGAGAAAGTAGAATTTTAGGTCCCATTCAAAATTCAACAGAATTAACGGTTTTCAGAATTTCAAGATTGGTAGGATTGCAATGTTTCCACTGGATTCTATCATGTAAGAGGGTATGGAACTAGCATTTAATCAAGGGCACCATGTCCTTTATGTACCTCAATGTTGGTGGCATTGATTGTTGAACTCTTCTGTCACAACCCCAGTAAAAATGTACCCTTCACTCAAGTATAAACTCTTATGTTGAACTCTTTTCTTTGACATCGTGTCAAGTGACTTAGTGGTGTATGTGGACACCGATATCTGTCTTATTTGTAGGCATTGGGCAGAGAGAAGAGTGGTTGAAGGGAAATACAAAGATGTGGGATGTGTTTTATGATGATATGGGTTTGGACAACGGTGTTGAGTTGGCAATGTCATCATTTATGTTAGTAACTTAGTAACTTAGTAGTTACTAAGTTAGTACTAGTTGTATGATTGAATTTGCATCATCATCATGTATATGTTTGTAGCTTAATTATTTCATTTTTACATGTGTAATTCATAATAAATATATTTAACGTGTCCTCTGTGTCCTCTTTCTAGGGGTCACCGTGCCCATGTCGGATACTCGTATTTCCATGTCCTCCATGTCCCATGTCCTCGTGTCAGGTGACTTAGGTTAAAGGTGTTAATTTCTATCTTGTTGCAAGTTTCTTTGTCTTTTTGAAACCCTAGGAAGGAGATGTAAGTGTTTCTCTCCTTCCTAAATTCTTTATTGTCCAAGTTTGAGAAAGCATTCTTTGCTAGGGTTAAAATCCTAAGGCCCAAAATTGCTTGCACTTTAGGGTTTTATCCCTAGTCTTTGATCCTTGACCTAAGTGAAATAAGAAGAAGAGAAAAATGACACCTAGGGCCCTGTTATACCACACTTTCAGGGATAACTAGGAGATCATGTCTCGAGGCCCACAGGTCCTAGACATGGAGTATCAAGAGCAGGATTCAATTTAGCATGGCCCTGGAGGGCCCACCTTTTCTTTCTTCCAGCATCTTTATCTTGTCAGCAATAGCAACATCCACCACCATCATCTTGGTCCTGTGTCAGAGATGGTTCTTTCTCCATGAAGTAATTAGTCCAAGTATCATGGTATGTGTCACTTTGATCATCAAAAACCTTGAATATATGCATCTGATTCCTTTTATTTTTGACGACTACTTAGATCTTACACTAGGCCACTTGACCATGTCTGGGGGGATTGACAAAGTGCCCTAGTAAGCCTATGTCTGTAGGTTTTGGTTTTCCACTGGAGGGATTTCTGAAAAGCCATCATTTGCTCCCTTCACAGCATCACTTTTTCATCTTGTTTCCCGCTCACTTATCCCATTCCACTTGTTCGAGCATTAGGTTGACCTGTTTTTAGGACTGCATCTTATCTAGTGGGAAGAAGGGGCTAAAGGCCCAGAAGGTAAAAACAAGATGGTAAAAGATAAAAACCTAAAAATGAAACCTTGAGATGCTTTGCCCAAGGATCCTCGAGAAAGAAATAAAAGGTTTCTCAGCAAAAAACAAGAGGGACTCGGAAAAATAATAAAACAAGACCTAACCAAAGGGTAGGGGGTCTCATCATGAGCTATCCTATTAGGTCCATGGGTACCTAGAAGTATGACATTGCCACTAGCTGGTTACCACTCCAGGGCAGTGACTCTTGGTTGCATGGCCAAGGGAAAGGGGTTCTCATTTATGTGAAAGTACTTGTGGGTAACGCTGTCACCACTGGTCACCACACTAGGGAAGTGTCCCCTGATTATCTCTTGAATAGAAAGGAAAAAATCAATAAAATATAAAATAACAAAAAAGAATAAAAGGCAATAATGGGCTTTGAAAGAATGCATCCATGACGAGTGTTATTCCTGAGTCTGTACTAAGGCTTAAAGTACAGTGTCAAGGCATCCGAAAAGAGGTAAAA
>ML782482.1:41504-64237 GCA_009831015.1 Picea engelmannii | reverse complement strand
AAGTCTCAGAAAGCATTATCAGGTTCTATGTGATGATTGGTTGATGGTGATGATTTAATGTAAATTTTTATTATCTCTCATATATTCTTGGGTGGAAGGAAGGGGCAAGGATAGAGAGTTCAAATATCTCTTGATATTGAAGGGTTGTATCTTCCTCTTGGAGGTTTATTCCTCCCTTTACATTTGGAAGCTGTAGCTACCTTTGGAAGTCATTACTTCCCTTGAACAAAAACTATTGATTATTTCTCATATATTGTGCATGGTGTATTGTGGTGTATTGGTGTAACTCTTATACTATTGTTCATTGCTCATTGGATATAATTGAATGGTTTAAGTATAAGTTGAAAAAGGTTTTTAAATTGTACTTGATACTGATTCAACCCCCTCTCGGTATCAACAACAACTAGGGTTTGCAATGTTTTTTCTTGGTGATATGTAAGTATTTTTCTACAAAAGTTCTTGAATGAATGGTTGTAGTTTTATTTCTTGCATATGTTTATAATTTTGCTGAACAAAACCCTAAGTGACAAGCACACAAGTAGGTCCTTGTCTCATGTCCCCATTGAGAGAATTTTCATCCATTGATTGAATAAAGAGAGAGCCTAGCCGTAGCTACACTCTCATTCTCTCTTCATTTATTACTAGTCGTAGTATCTATAAGCTAAGAAGAAAGAGACACCCTAAAGCGTAGGTTTTCTACACTTTGGGCCAATTTTCCTAGGGTTTACTGGTAGAGCCTTTTTGTAGCAACACTTTTCTCCATCAAACCCTCTAGTCTTGGTTTTATGCTTCATCATCAGATAGCCATGATTGCCACCGAGTTAAGGAAGGAGGAGAGAGCATCGAGGCCTAGTTCTCCTACACCAAGGTGAGCCTCTCTCCCCTAGGGTTTTGACTTTGAGGCCTTGCCTTAGCAACACCTCAAAGCTTCTTCCTCTATTCCTTAGCCGTTTTTACCTTTGCCTCATTTATCTCTTGCGTCCTTACTATTTGACTCCATTAACCCTAAGGCATTGATCTAAAGACCTCATGCATTGAAGTGACCTTGATCACAAACTACTCTCAATACATTGAATGAATCCCTAACTACACTAACCCTAGCTTATAAACTAACCCTATTGACTAAGTGTTGCCGTCATCTCTTGATATTAACACCTTTGTGCAGCTAAACGTTTTTCTTTATAAGAAATTGAATGGTGATTTAAGGCATTAATTGAATGAAGAGTTAATTTATTGCATTGAATGCCTCGTTATTCCAGCATTTATTGAAGAAGTGATATTATTTTCATTGCTATTTTATAAACATTGACTTCGTCAATATTTATTGTCAAGTTGCTTATATGTTTTTCAGATAGTCGTTGACTTATATGAAGCACTAACCCATTGGGCTTGCTTGCACATATGAGTTTATTGTTGCTTTGTCTCAAGAAGGTGTATCTCTTGGGGGTTTTACTTTATTATTGGCCTTTTGGCCGGACTATCTGCTCAGTGGTGACTTGTGAGGGGGGAACAACTACTTTATCCTGTAATCCTTTGCCTTCTCAAAGCCCTAGGTCACCGGGGACGTCTCCCCTGGGCCTTACCACCCTAAAGAGAAAGAACCATCCCATTGTGGTGACATTGGGTGGGATTGGTTCATGTTACGCTAGTTTGACCTTCAAACCTCAAGCCTTTTATCCTTGCTACAAACTGTGCGATAACAGGCCCAATAGTGTTTGCACCCTAGGAACCATTTTCTTCAAGGTCTAGTCCCAAGGCTCAAAAGTGCTTGCACCTTAGGGTTTAGATCTAATCCCTCTTATCTCATATAGTTCAACCTTCAAGGTTATGCATTTGTGACTCCATGAGCCCTAGAGTACAACGACACTAATCTAGAGTTCTTCTTGTGATGCTAGTATTTAAAATTGATAATCTCTCTCTCTCTCTCTCTCAAACATTTTACTAACCTTCCTAACCCTTATTCTAGCAAACTATTATTATTCATTGCTATTGTTACAAAAGATTTCTACGTCCACTAAAAATTGTTTTAATTTGTTGCATACACTCATTTACAAGTGGCTTGAGCTACTTAGAAAACTCTTCTAACAATTGGATAATGTTGTACTTGTTGAAGGCTTAATTTTCATGTGAATTGCTACATTTTTTAGTGCTTTTATTTGTTTCTGTTGCAAAATAATAATTGTTGTTGTACAACTAATTTACTTCTGTAATTTGCAACAGCCATAGAATTTATTGATTATTTAGTGTCTAAGAGGTCATTATTTCACTTCATAGCTTGGTAATTTTCTATATTAAGCTGCAAATTGTTTATTGTCTCGTACAGGTACAACAATTACCTCGTTACCCTTTTCCTTCTCCTAGACTTAGACCTAACCATTAGGTGACCAAGATAGGGGGTTGTAGTCTTGGCTAATGTTGTTATTTGATCCCTTTACATCACCAGGGAAGCCTCCCTTGTGGTGGACCTCTTCCATCACTTAAACGAGGAATGTCTCTACTTAGGTGACAGTGGTAGATTCTTCCATAGTTACACAAGATTTGGGATCTTCTGAAAGGCTTTGCACAAGTACAAATCCTGTGATAACAGTACATACTTGGGAAACACAAGAGGATGTTTTGCAGGCCCATATATCCCATTGTAGTTGTTACTTTCTGCCACATACCGGTCTTAAATTGAATCGAATGCCTTTATGGAAGCGATGGTGAATCGAGCACACTCCACATGGTACAATATTTGACATAACAATGCTAATAGTGTTACATATACTAAAATAGTCATGCCTATGCTTAGACTTCCAAAGTTGTTGGTAGTGGACATGAATCAGAGGCAATGTAAGTGTCCATGTAGAAACAAAGTTCAGGAACTAGCATCTTGCGTACCTTGAGGAGCATCCCTTATCTCTAACTCATCTAAAAGTGTCTATGCCATATCCAAAGGAGGAATGAATCCATATCTTGAAGAGGGCACCCTTGATTGGTTAAGCATTCTTAGTTTAATGGGAATGGATGTGAGGAAGTGATCTTGAAGAGGAGAAAGAGGACACATGGCACAACAAAGCCTAAAGCATAGTCAAAGAAGCCTATTTCAAGAGAGAGCTTTCCCTAGGAGAATGACAAGTGGCATGAAGACCCATTCAACTCTTGTTATTTTATTATTCATGCAGAGCACCCAACTTGGAGGCGTAGTTATTCTACTGTTTTCCTAGGAGAGAAAATTAGATCTAGAATCCACTAATATTATTCTATCTTAAATTGATTAAGGAAGAACACTAAAAAATCATTAGCACTCTCCATTGTTTAGCAGGGTTGGATTTATGGGAGATCCCCTCTAAGCCTAGCTAAAGATATATTGGGAGGAAGAAGTCAAAGGTAAAGCATATGTGAGGTTTTCATCTTTCTCTTCTCTTTCTCTTCTCTTTGTCATGGATGATTAGGGTTTATGCAAGGGTTGCCACTGTCTTTTTTGCTGTAATAATCTCTTTTGAAGGGCAGTTTTGCATATGAGAAGAGATTAGGGTAGAGGTTGTAAAACCTCCCTAGTCCTTTTCGCAACCTTGAATCTCAGGGAATTTTCTGCCGTAATTTTAGATTGGGTGTGGCACATGTTATGGCTCACTTGATGTTATGGGATTGTATTTGAAGATGTGATATTTGCCGGGGCTGTTCATTCTAATAGAAGGCTGCTCTACTTCATCCTCTTTACTTATAGCTCCATGTTATGGTTGTTCTTCCACTATTTAGGGTTGCATGTTATTCCTTGGCAGCAATTTCATGGTTGTGGTAGTGCATATTGTATAAGGGCTTCATAACTTACTGTATTATAACTCGAAAATCTGTTTTGGACTAGTCATGGCACATCAGTCTATGGCTTGGCTACATCTTCTCCATAGTATTTAAACCCTTTTGTTCGTAGATCTGACTCCATCACCACATTCATTAGAAAATTTACTTAGGGATTCGCCCCTTGTGCCAGATGAGATCCATCCTAAAGTGAGAGGAAGGGTTGTTGTGGTGACAATGGGTAACCTTCCCGAGTTCCCCTAGGGTTGCACTCATGCTTCAAGGCTTTATCACTTTGAGTGCATGTTTGGGAAGTAACGCTATCCACACTTTGCTTGATCAAGAAGCAATCTACAACATGCTAATTAGTGGCCCACAAAACACTGCTGAATGCATACGCTGGTCTGCATGCTTTCCTTATTCAAGATACCCTTCTTTTTCTAACAACACCATTTCTTTGGACTGATTTAACTTACTGACTTTCACCCTAAGAAAAGAACTCTGTCTGAATAGGCATATGTTAATTTTAGTATCAAAGAATCCATAAATTTAGCATGACATCCCCTCTCCAAACTTGGAGATAAAAGCACTCTGCATGCGTGTTATATCTCTTCAAGACAGCACTCGAACACGATGCAAATCAGCTCAAAAGATGCACCTTGTTATGCTAAATCAGGAGCTATATATGCTGAATGTAAACCAAAAAAAATGCCTTTCATTATCTGATCTGGAACTTATAGGAAACAGCACCTATCTCTGGCAAGAGAGGCCCGAGATAGGCCCGAAAACAGTGCCTCTTCCACTTCAGATCTCAAGCTAAATTTGGCACAAAAATAGTGCCCATTCTCATGCAGGAACAGTCCTGAAGATAAGCGTGTCCTAGGCTCCAAGCAACGCGCTCTTATCATGACAAAGTTAGACTTCAGGGCCGTGCTTCTTTGCAAACAATAATAATCACAGAACTAAGAGAACTCATACCATATCTGAGTTTTCTACATGTATGATGGTCATCCATAACTGTTGATTTGTTTCCCTGAGCTTGGCACCATACACACACGAATATATGTGCTAGTTTAGACTCTGATTTTTCCTCAGAAGCAGAAAAAAACAATCTATGCTCTCATGGAAGCACACCTCTTCAAGATGGCATAATTCTGGAATCCCACTCAAAATCTGATTTGAACTTGTCTACCTTATTTGCAGGTACAGGAGTTAACTTGGACATTAATACAAATTTCAATTTGCATTTCAATTTCTGTTAACGATCTGAATTTTTTTGATAGAACTTTCTGATATGAAATCAAAGAAATTCCTTTTGTTATAAATTAATTCTGGCTAACATGCCTGAACATGATTTTTCCTTCCACAATAAGAGTTACTAGTCTGTCCTCTCTAGTTTGATTTATAGATAGAAACTGTACTGTTTTCAATGTTAGTTGAACCAAGAATCCTTAAGCCAGGATACCATTTCATTTGTATAAACCAGGTTTAAGGGTTGGGTAATTCTACAGATACCTTTACACTGGACATTCTAAAGAGTTGCAAGGACTTACTTCCTGAAATGTTATTCTTTCAGAACAAGTTTATTACATAGAAAATTGTAAGATGGCTATTCAAGAACACATAAACTATGATTTTAACAGACTGTAATTATTATGATGTCATATCTGAAAGGACATGTGGACTGTTATGCCTCATATAGCCTGAGGACTATTCCAGGTTGAAGACCCTGCCCAAGCAGGCTGCGTTTGGAGTATTTTTGGCTTTGGAGTCAAGGTGGTAGGACTTTGAAGCATATTTACTAATGGATTGTCATATTTTGTTAGCATTATGATCTAACTTTTTGGATGCTTGCATCTTGCACATCAGGAGTTTGGTAGAGTGCGGGGTGCCTTCATGGGGTTTTGGTTTAGCACAATGCACTCTTGATTGATCCCTAGTGTTAAACCCCAGATTCTCTGAAGTGTACCCTACATTTTTTCACGAGATGTAACCACTCCAATGTGCTCAAAGTGTTATTATCTCTTTGTATGTGGCCATGATGGGATGTTCTTTATGTACAAGTGTTGGTTAGTGGTTACTCAGATCCCCTTGGGTGGATGGTCATGGCATGTCCTTTTAGTTCCCATTCTCAAGGTGCTTGGTTTTATTGCTCCAACCGACTACCCGTATGGAGGTGGTAACTCCCTCTGATGTTGGGAATTTATTTCCTGGGTAGGTATGCGAGCACTCTAAGGTGGATCTACTAGGATGCATGATTTATGGGGCCCTAGATACTCACTTATTGTTTTCTTTGTAAAACGTGATTGCATTTTGTACGGGTTTTCATACCCAGTTTAGCACACCTTACCCACATGGACCCTCTCTTTCTTATTATGTATCACACTTGGGCCTTCGGACGCTATTTTGCACATAACTGTCCAGTTGCACATTTTTTTAAGCAATATTACATGCATGGCATGAATTTTGAGGCCTTGGTCACACTCTTCGAGGCATATATAGGATATTTTCACCCACATGGACTCCCTCTACACTTGCCATGTGCTAAATGCTAGAACGTCCCCCCTCTTTTTGCACCTTTTTCGGGTCTTTTTCTCACTAAAGGAGAGTCGACCTCTCTTGGGGGGTATTTTATGTCAGTTGTGAGGCTTTTTAGAGCATGATTTGATAATGTGGATGTCACTTGAGTGACTTGGCACTTGACTTGGGTTACTTTGGCCATTACCTTGTGATGTGGATGCACTTTATTACTACCATTTGACTATTATTGATGAAATTTGAAGAAGTCGTCCACTTTAGGTCCCTTTTTGGGGGTTTGGGGTGAGGTTGTCCCTACATTTGAGGTGGATGTTGAAGAATTTATGGCCAAGGAATCTTCCTTGCCCTGTTTTGAGGTCCCCCAAACCTTTTTCAAGTAGAACGTTGTACCAAAAAAAACCAAATCAGCCCTCTTAGAAGCTTGACGTCATTTTTGTTACTGGGGGTTTTATGGCCCATTTTTTTGGCTTGGAGGGTCACTCCTATGCTTCACAGAGATGCCTTGACCTTTTAGGTATGGACATGGTCAATCTTTGGAGACATATTTCAAGTATTTATGGACATTATTTGAGTATTTTTTAAGCATCAATTGCTTCAGAGTTCTGTCTTATTTCCTTGCCCTCCTTATTTATTTTGCCACCACTATTACTTAGGAGATTGGATTACCGCGAGACACTTTAGAACGAGTTATGTTACCCATTTCATTATTCACGCGAATCTTTCCTATTTGAATAATTTGCCCTATCAGGTAGGTAGGATTCATTCTAGGCGGACCATTTGATACATAATCTTTCATTTACTCTCAATACTTCGCTTGTCTCACCCTTTCATTTTGGTAAAGAGAGAGATAAATTGAGAAGATGGCTCTCGATATTATGGATATGGGTAAACTACTTGATCTATATAAAGGTAGGATTGCTTACCTTATTTTATTGAATATGTCCCCATATATGAGGGTTTTCACAATGTAAAACATCATTTAATTATATTTTTGACTTAGTCTCCGGCTTTTGTGGATGGCAAGTCATGTTATTTTATTCCTTAACCTAATTTTGGGGAATAAATAGTGAAGAGGAAGTGAGAGTGTCATCTATAAATAAAGGCACTTCTCTCACTCATTTGTTGTTGTGAATTATTGGAGATCATTATTGGAGCCATTTAATAGAACTTAGAAGATCTTTACTTGGTGTTTTCTTGGTGTTAATTCTTGGATACTCTATCTTTCTTGGTTATTCTTCTTGGCATATTTTTCAAATACTATTGTGAATGCCAAAGATTCTACATAAACTAGCAAGATCGATCCATTGAGGAGTTATCAACTACTTGGAGGGTGGACGACTAGGGTTTGTATCTCTTCCTTCTTCCCTAAAACAATTTGGTAAGTGCTTGGCTCTTGTATTGATTATTTTTATTCCCTTGGAATGTGTCTCAAATATTCTTTCCAAGTCTTTTGTTTATCTTGTTGGTGAAGGCTATTCCCTTGGGGAAACCCTTCTTGTAGGACCTTGGTTTCATGGTTTGTCTTGATTAGAAAGAGACTACTAGCCTCGTGGCCCTAGTCTCTAGTTCTAATCTAAGTAATAGGATACATCCAAACCCCCCTCAGTGTCACGTATCCTACATGTCGGACATGATACGTGAGGAAACGTGTACGGAACATGTCTTGTTCGCAGGACACGTTTCAAACACGTGTTCGACACTTACCCTCAGTGTGTCCTACACAGAGAAGTACTTGGCTCATGTTTTCTCATGCAAGTTGGAGTTGTGAGGTGTTTTGGTGTGTAGCCGAGGGTTATTTTTCCTTGCTAATGCTATTTAAAGAGGTCCCCACCCCCTCCATTTCACCCACCCAAGTGATTAATGGTAATGTTAAATTCTTAAAATAAAAGTGACATTCTTAAAGTAATGTTAAATTCTTAAATTTTTAGCATTACCATTAATTATTTCAGGATGTTTGAGAGTGATTCCAACCTCATTGGACTTCATATGGAGAAAGTAGAATTTTAGGTCCCATTCAAAATTCAGCAGACTTAACAATTTTAAGGATTTCAAGATTGGCAAGATTTCAATGTTTCCACTGGATTCTATCATGTATGAGGGTATGGAACTGACATTTAATCAAGAGAACCAATCCCTTTATGTACCTCGATGTTGGTGCCATCGATTGTTGAACTCTTTTTTCACGGCCCTAGTAAAAATGTACCCTTCACTCAAGTATAAAATCTTCTATTGAACTCTTCTCTTTGTCGTCGTATCAGGTGACTTAGTGGTGTATGTGCACACCAACCTCCATCTTATATACAAGTAGAGAGAAGAGTGGTTGAAGGGAAAGACAAAGATGTGGGATGTGTTTCTTGATGATATGGGTTTGAACAACAGTGTTGAGTTGGCATTAGCCAACTTGGATCTTAATGAACTAGTGGTAGAGCCGGTCACTTTTGATGATGGTGATCCTCTTAAGGGGTCATCCTCCAGAGTCCACATCAACAAATGCACAGATTGCATTGGATATAGGGGAGGAGTAGGAGGATGGAGGAGAGAGCAATGGTAGTGATGCCAATATTGATGATTATGACACGGAGGACTACAGACAGTCATGACTCATGAGCTATGAGATTCTTCCATCTATGGTTCTAGTATCTACCCTATGGTTATTTTGTATTTGTCATTGGCATTCCCACCTATAGTATAAATTACTCTAACTAAATGTCTATCTACATTGTAATACATTTTGATTTTGATGACTTCATGAGATTGAGAATGCTGAAGCTTATGATTCTAATTTCTTGTGTTCAATGTTTTTCATTTGATCATCACCGATGTTACAATGTAGTATGTTACATATTTTGTATCATGTAAATGTTCTAGTTTCTAACAAAATATGAATCTTTATGTCTATATTTCATTTTTGTATGTGTAATTTAAAAAACAAATCTTATATATATATATATATATATATATATATATATACGTGTCCTCTGTGTCATGTTTTTGGGGGTCGTCGTGCCCGTGTGGGATACTCGTATTTCTGTGTCCTCCATGTCCATGTGTCTGGTGACTTAGGTTCTAATCAATAAACATTGATGAAAAATTCTTAGAGGGGCATACTTCTTGACCCCACAAAGCCCTAGTGGAGATAAGGGTAACCCCTAACTCCCAACATTCACCAACCAAAACCCCTTTTTTAATTATTTCTCTATAATACAAAAATACAAAAAAATATAAAAGACATAAATTGTCAAAAATATTTATTTCACTGTCTAGTGCAAATTTGATGGTTTACATTTATTTTCTAGACACTTTTATATGTGGATTTATGCTTAGTTGTTAAATTCTAACCCTAAAAATACAAATCGACCCTATTGGAATTGTGCTTCAAGGTCAAATTTAATGTTTTGTGGTTGATTTTGAAGGTTTAGTAATTATGAAAATTAATTACAACAATAAAAATCAAAATTGGTGAAACCCCGGAACTGGGGCTTGACCCTAAAAGGTGATATCTAACCCTACCCTAGTTCATATTTCATTTGGAAATTATTTATTAAGTTTATCTAACATATTATGATGTTGAAAATCATCTCCAAAGCGGTTCATTGTTGTTATATTTCATTTTGGAGATTTTTGGTGAAACCCCAAGGGGGTTCACCATTATTTTTTGCAAGTTTGAATTAATTGCTTGGATATTATTCATTTGCACTTGAAATCTGTCGTTGATAGGATTTTTTTGCAATTTCTATTCATTTCCCTAGCTGAAGTACCCAAGATTCATCATTCTAAGTGCTTTTAATCACTCTTGGGGCACTTTTCCTCACCCAAAATCTATAATTTCTGTGTTTTTATTATTATCATAAATCAGATTCTGGAATATTTGGAAATATGAAATCTAGTCCATTCCACAACATACAATCAAGGTATAACTCAGTTATATCATTGCTTCTTGGTTTATACAACAAGATTTCTCTCTTGTGCGGTAAAAGATACTTGTTTCTTCATTTAAAGGGTGAAATCATAGTGTTGGTTTGTATTTTTTGTTGTAGAATATTCATTTCAGATATCAACACTCTTACTATTAGCTCCTAAACCTTTTTATATTGTATCTTTATTACTCTAACACTTGGTTGAATATTCTTAAGGTATTTGGATACTAAGTCATTTTTCTATCTAATGTATATTGAGGTGTGTAGTTGGAAGGATTGGGATACTCCACTCTAGGAGATGGCCTAAAGTGAAGTGGATATTGTGCTAAGGTGACAATGGTGCATTTTCTATATCGTGCTATCCCCATAGCATCCCCCCAAGGGCTGCTATTTTGGGCGGTAACATTTTTTGGCACCGTTGTCAGTGACGTCTTTGTCGGTTTGTTTCCTGGATCTTGATGACATTATCCTACCAGGTTATTGGGTAAGTTTTCTTTTATTTGTATCTTGATGAGATTTTTGTTATTGCTAACTTGATTTGTCTCATCTAGCGACTCCACTCAAAGAAAATATAAAGAGGTACATTGCAAAAGATAATTCCCATAAAGAAAGATCGAAAGGTAACTTGATATTGATTTGAAGCATTGGTAAGCTATCTATGAACCCAAGTTCTCATAATTCTCAAGTTATATTGGTGATTCCACATATTTGGTATTTGCATTATTGGTATGCAATTCTCTGATATTAACAAGTCATCATCATGTATGTTTCAAATATGGCCTCTAAGAAAATAAAATTTTGGGAAAATTTGTTTGCTCATTTGGATTTTGTAGGTGTTCCATTGTTTCCAAGTGAACATGAGCTTCAATTTGATGCATGGACTACTCAGGTCCCAATGTTTAATGGAAATCCATGGTTGGCTCTAAGACATCTTGCATCTTTCATAGACTATGTGGTAGAGTATAACATTGTTTACGAATGAACCTTGATGAAAAGATTTGTACATTCAATGCAAGGTAAAGATGCATGAGATTGGTATCGCAACTTGAAGCCTAAAGAGATAAAATCATTCCCTCATTTGATGAAAAGGTTTCAAAAAATGTGGATCTATGGTTATGAAGAAGTTGAAGATTCTCATGTATTTCTTGATTTGCTAAGAAAAATGACAAAAAAAATTAACGACCTAGTGATGGAGTGTACCAATAACCCCTCAAGTGATCTTCTTGCGGAAATAAATCAAATAGGGGATGTATGCATTTTCTTGTGCAATCACATTAAAGATAAATATGATAATCCTTCTCCATTGAAGCATGATGATGATTTGCATGAAGAGGTTAATCCCTCTCCTCCCTCCCATGAACCATTATTGCATAACAGTTCAGAATTGGAAAAGGATGAGGAATAGGTACCCCATGTTGAAGAAGTCAAGGAAATTGGTGATATGATTAACAAAGACGATCTTGTTGAAGAAAATCCTGAAGAAGAACCTTATTGTTCGCTTGACGATGATGTGTCCATTGAATATTTTTTTGCAAATCATGAAGAAGAAGATGATGATGATGATGAGCCTTCTCATTTTTCCATTGGAGATCAGGATATATTTGAAGATCAAGTAGGTGAAGAGAATCTCAATGACAAAACAAACCAATCATTCATCAATTCTCCACTGCATGAAAGCCAAGGTTTGATATGTTATACTCCTTTCCAAGGTTTTGAGTTTCATGATCCATCTTTTAGCAGCATGGAAGAGGAAAGTCTAATGAAGGAACCATTGTTTAATGAATAAAATGGTGACAAAGATGTTGAGAATATTGATTCTCTTATTCATATTGAAATACATAAATGGGACATAAGTTGCTTTTATTTTGATGGGGATCCGAGTTACGATACAAATGGTGATGTTCCTCAAGGTAAAATTGCAGATTTTTGGTCTCGTGGACAGCCAAACACAATCAGTGAATGTAAAGACAACCTCACTATGCAAGAACAACCATGTCATTCCACTGATGAGGCTAACTTACAGGTACAGGTAGGGTTTTTCAAGGCCAATGACAACAGAAAATTTTCAGCCATAGAAGTCCTCAACTCATGACTTTCATTTTCAAGGAAATCCATACAGTAATGGTGGTTTTAAAGATGCAATTTTTGGTATACATCAACATGCTCAACCTTGGGGTTATTACAATAATTTTCAGTTCCATATATAGGTGTAGCTGGCCATGAAGCATGGATTTACATATTTTTTCAGATGTGATGGATTTTCTCATACTTCATCCATATATATGATCCGAAACAACAAGGAGGGGAAATAATCTTCTTATAGGTTTCTATTGGCCCCGCTTTCTAATCCCCTCTTGCTTGATGGTTCAATGAGTAACAATGATGGTTTTCCCTATGCTTATGATAAGAAAGATGATAACATAAGCCCTATCCACCTTTGGATTTGTTATCGTATAAAATGTAGATTGGTAAAAGCCCAACCCAATCCACGAGTTGGAGATAATTGTGGGAGAGTCTACCCATTGTCACCTTAGATAAACCCTCCCTTTGCTTTAGTGAAGGATAAATTCAACACAAGGGGGGGATCCTAGGTGACCCTAGGGGGGAAAGAGATGGAAAGTGAGGTTATGGAAGTGATACCCCTATAGGTCAAACTACTAAGTGGAGAATGGCTTGGAAACACATCTTAGAGATGGTTAATGATTGCCAAGTGCTTGAGTACCTATGGAAGATAGTTGTACTTTCCCGAGAGACAAGAAGAGACAAGTATGCAAGCTCAAAGATTAAGTGGACAAGCAAGTTAAGCTTTATGTCCCAAACTACAAAAGTAAACAAGAGTATATATCAGCAATAAATAAAGATAATTACTGCATATTTAACCACTCAAAGCATCAAACATTTATTGAGAAATGAAGCATAAAACAAGTAGATTAGTTCCCAATACTTTAGCACAAAATTCAGTGGTATTAGAGGGCTGTTATGTGATGTGTTTAGAGTATATTTGTAACATCCAAGTGGTTGTAGCAAATATTTGATACAGCAGCAAGTTTCAACCACTAAAACAAGAAAGCAATCAGACCAAAAGTTCACCAATTAGCAATAAAAAGATAGTGATGGCTTACTAGCGAACTTCCATGGTTGAAATGCAAGTTAAAGTCAAAGATATAGAGTGATTTTCTGCAGCCCTAATAGTTGTAGCTTTTATTTAATTATATCTCAAAGTATACTAGGCCAATCAAAATGCCCTGGAGGCTTTAGCAAGCTTAAAGCATCAAGAAAATATTCCAACTTGAACAAGATCAATATCTTTCTAAATTATGTTTACCAATGAAAGTAATTTATTTCTCCAATGCAATAAATGATTAGTTCCTTGCCAAATGGTTTATGGAGTCTTCTTGTACTAAGTTAAGACTACTAAATTTCAAGGGGTGTAAGCCCTTTTATTCCCTTGAGATAGCAACCCTAACAAGGTAAAGTCTACGAGGGTGTAAACCCTTTTACTCCTAGCAACCTTTGCAATAGCCTTTTCAACAAAAAATAATGATAAAAATTGGTGGAGGGTGTATTACCTTCTACCCCTCCAAGGATATAGCCAATAACAACAATGGAACAATAAAGAAACCTAACAAAGTGCAGATTTTTCCTTACCAATTTCAAAAAATTCCAAGACAAATCCTAGTTACCAAGCATTCTTCATCACCAAAGCAAGAGAAATAACGTCCAAGAGATAGAGCACCACTTAATTCCATAATACAAGAGATAAACCATATCACAAGAGAGAGAGAATGAATTTTCCCAAGAGGGGCACAAATTTCAACCAAGTATCCTCTCCAAGATGGGATAGTTATGATAAAAATGAAATAGAAATGATCCTTATTAACACAAATCTCCTAAAAAGTGTTTGTCCACTTAACTTATGGTAAACCAAAAAATAAGGGAGACATTTCCATTTATTTTTCCCCTTTACAAATATTAAATTCAAATTTAACCTAAAAATTGCACATAAGAAACCCTAAAGATGACGTCAACCCTCTCTAGGGTGACATTTTGGCACTTCTAGCAAGTCGTTTGAGCTTGGAGGTGAAACATTGGGCCTCTAAAGGCATCCCTTTCATGCACTAGGGTCTCCTCCATCAAGCCAAGGCCTCTCTCCAAATGCCAAGTGTCCATAAAGTCAACACCACCACCACCAAAACCCAAGCCTTAGGGTTGCGTCAAACCCTCCAAAGTGGCGTTTGACCTCCAAAGGAAAAACAATGAGCTTGTAGGGTCTAGGTGAGATATTCCATGGTGTCTTTCAAGCCTCCAAAGGCTCTCATCATCATCCAGTGTGTGGGCCATGGTATCTACCTTGTGGGATTCATGCCCCAAGGAATCCCAAGCTAGGCTTGTTCCTCCAAAATTGTCCACCAAGCAAGGTCCTACAAAGATAATGAATATGCCCTCCATGGATCTCAAGTCAAATGCATCATGATAAGTAAATCAAACCAATAAAATATCCACCTCAGCATGTGTATCAAAAACCACCTCATCAAATTAAACAAGTGCTCAAAGACCCTACGGAAATTGCCAAGTTTAGGTATGGGAGGGTTGACAAAGTGACCTATTGGGTGAATCATTCTCTAAGTCAAAGAGTGTTTCCCAGGAGGACCCCATTCTAATACATGTGGAGAATATGAAGTGGATGGGGGAAAGACTTTTGGGCATGGGGTTCATGGCATACAAGGGATCACAATGTCTCATTTATGGGTTCCTTTGTAGAAGCTGTGTTGCACCTTCATTTTCAATGCATCCTTTTTCCAAACCCATTTAATGCCATTATGTGGTTATGGTCCAAAAGAACTGGGTACTCCCTATGGGGTAACAAATAGCTTGGGGGGAAGTACCACAGTGTCACTTGAAGGGAGAGGTACACAGAGTGCCATGGGGGTAAAGTCTAGCTTGTAATTCACTTGTGTAGATCCCTCAACAAGTGGGACATTTATATATATGTGTTTTCTTTTGTAGGTCTTTGAATTTTTAGGAGAAACATTTCATTGTTCTCAAGACCTCTTTGGGAGAGAATCTAGAAGGTTATGATTTGGATTTTATCTTTTTCCAGCTACACTCGCTTTGGGCCTTTATCCCCTTCTTCTCATGAAATGAGGGACAATCCCTTCTTGGGTTAGTACACTTGAAAATCCCAAAGGATGAGGAGGCGAGGGGAGGAAGTGTGGAAAGTGGTAAGTATGATCGAGAATGGTATGATCACTTGTCAAGGGGACCTATCAGTAGAAAACCCATCCCTAAGGGTGACCACTTCCTAGGGAACAATGTCAGCCACCAAGGTGAAACATGGCAAAGAGAATAAATTCCAAGCATACGTTACACAATCAAAAACAACTTTAAATGCAACACACTAAAATGCCTCAAATATTGAAATGACACTCACCATAATACATGGCTTGTACCTCATGGAGAAAGACCCAATGTCTTCCGGAAGCAAGCTGATGTGGTGGATACCATCGTGATGAATTTGAGATCTATGGTGGTGAGGTGGGCCTCTGTTTATGCAAGTGGACACTATCAACCATTTGTCTCTCGGTACTCCATCTATCTCTCGATAGTCCATGTTATGTTTATTATGTTAGAGTAGGTTAGGATGAATAACCTATTTAGCATGAGAATTAGATTAACTTGTGTGCTTTAATTTTTATTGAGTTTTACTTTTTGTTCATTTTTTATTAAGGGAAATGAGGTTTGCATTATATGAAATGCTTTAAAGGATTGATGTTATGTACTTCGTTCTTTTCGTGCTCAGTTTTATTTTTATATCAAAGAAGTGAAAAGGCACTTGTGTCTTCCCCTCCCTTTCATTTGATATCCATTTTGTGAGAATTTTTTAGGTCTACTGGTCTCTGGAATATTCTAGAGTTCTCATGCACTCTTGAGATGAGAACATGTCCCCAAGTTGAAGCTAGTTGTTACACCCCAAACTCTCTGAAGTGTACCCTACATTTTTTCACGATACATGACCACTCCATTGTGCCCAAAGTGTGATTATCTCTTTGTATGTGGCCATGATGGGATGTTATTCATGTACAAGTGTCAGTTAATGGTTACCCAGATCCCCTCAGGTGGATGGTCATGGCATCTCCTTTTAGTCCATTCTCAGGGTGCTTGGTTTTATTGCTCCAACCGACTACCCCTTTGGAGGTGGTAACTCCCTCTAATGTTGGGAATTTATGTCTTGGGTAGGTATGTGAGCATTCTGAGGTGGATCTACTAGGATACATGATTTATGGGGCCCTAGCTACTCACTTATTATTTTATTTGTAAAAGGTGATTCCATTATGTAAGGGTTGTCATACCTGTTTTAACACACCTTACCCACATGGACCCTCTCTTTCTTATGTATGTACCACACTTGGGACTTCAGAATCTATTCTACACATGATTTTACAGTTGCACATTTTTTGAGGAAATATTACATGCATGACATGGATTTTGAGGCATTGGTCACATTATTCGAGGCATAGACAGACTACTCACACCCACATGGACTCCCTCTACAATCGCCATGTGGTAGATGTTGGAACGTCCCCCTTGTTTTGCACCTTTTTGGGGTGTTTTTCTCACTAAAGGAGGGCCAAACTCTCTTGGGGGTATTTTATGACACTCGTGGGGATTTTTGTTGCATGATTTGACGATGTGGAGGTCACTTGAGTGAATTAGAAGTTGATTTGGGTTACTTTGGCCCTTACCTTGTGATATGGATGCACTTTGTTACTACCATTTGACTATTATTGCAGAAATTTGAAGAAATCGTCCACTTTAGGGCCCCTTTTTGGGGTTTGGGGTGAGTTCGTCCCTACATTTGAGGTGGACGTTGAAGAAGTTATGGCCAAGGAATATTCCTTTCCATGTTTTTAGGTTCCCCAAACCTTTTTCAAGTAGAACGTTGTAACAAAAAAAAGGCCAAATCAGCCCTCTTAGAAGCTTGACGTCATTTTTGTTATTGGGGGTTTTATGGACCATTTTTTTGTCTTGGAGGCTCACTCCCATGCTTCATGGAGGTGATTTGACCTTAGGTATGGACATGGTCAATATTTGGAGACATATTTCAAGGATTTATGGACATTATATGAGCATTTTGGGATCATACTTTATTGAATGTGTTCCCTTCTATGAGGGTTTTCACAATGTAAAGCATCATTTAATTGTATCTTTAACTTAGTCTCCGGTTTGTATGGATGACAACTCATGTTATTTTATTCCTTAACCTAATTTTGAGGAATAAAGAGTGAAGAGGAAGTGAGAGCCTCATCTATAAATAAAGGAACTCCTCTCACTCATTTGTTGTTGTGAATTGTTGGAGATCATTATTGGAGTCATTTAATAGAAGATCTTTGCTTGGTATTAATTCTTGGATGTTCTATCTTTCTTGGTTAAATTGTTCTTGGCATATTTTTCAAAGACCGTTGTGAATGCTAAAGATTCTACATAGACTGGCAAGATCGATCCATTGAGGAGTTATCAACTACTTGGAGGGAGGACGTAGGGTTTGTATCTCTTCCTTCTTCCGTAGAATGATTTGGTAAGTGCTTGTATTATTAGTTTTATGCTCATTGGAAAGGGTTTCAAATATTCTTTCCAAGTATTATGTTGATCTTGTTGATGAAGGCTATTCATTTGGGGAAACCCTTCTTGCAGGGCTTTGGTTTCATGGTTTGTCTTGATTAGCAAGAGACTACTAGCCTTGTGGACCTAGTCTCTAGTTCTAATCCATAAATATTGATGACCAATTCTTAGAGGGGCATACTTATTGATCCCATAAATTCCTAGTGGAGATAAGGCTAAAGCCCTAACTCCCAACATTCACCAACCAAAACCCTTTTTTTTCTCAATTGTATCTCTATAATACAAAAATACAAAAGAATAAAAAAGATATAAACCCTCATAAATATTTATTTCATTGTCTAGTGCAAAGTTAATAGTTTACATTTATTTTCTAGACACTTATCCATGGGTTTATGCTTATTTATTAATTCTAACCCTAATTAAGTTCTAACACTAAAAAGGAAAATCAACCCTATTGGAATTGTGCTTCAAGGCTAAATTGAATGTTTTGTGGCTGATTTTGAAGGTTCATAATTCTGGAAATTAATTACAGCAATATAAATCAGAATTGGTGAAACCCCATAACTAGGGTTTGACCATAAAAGGTTATATCTAACCCTACCCTAGTTCATACTTCAATTTGGAATTGTTTATTAAGTTTATCTAACGTATTTTTATGGTGAAAATCATTGTCAAAGTGGTTCATTTTTGTAATATTTCATTTTGGAGATTTTTGGTGAAACCCTAAGGGGGTTCACCATTACTTTTTACAAGTTTGAAGTAATTGCTAGGATAATATTCATTTACACTTGAAATTTATCGTTGTTGGGATTTTTTTTCAAGGTTTATTCATTTCCCTATCTTATGTACCCAAGATTCATCATTATAAGTTCTTTTAAGCACTCTTGGGAGTTGGGACACTTTTCCTCACCCAAAATATGCAGTTTTTGTGTTCTTTTTTATCATAAAACAGATTTTGGAATTTTTGGACAGCAGAAATATGGTACATTTTACAGCATACAATCAATCTATGACTCAGGTATATCACTGGTTCTTGGTTTATGCAACAAGATGTCACTCTTGTACGGTAAAAGATACTTGTTTCTTCATTTAAAGGGTGAATTCATAGTGTTGGTTTGTATTTTCTGCTGTAAAATATTCATTTCAGATCTCAACGCTCTTACAATTATCTCCTAACACTTTTTATATTGTATCTTTATTTCTCTAACAATTGGTTGAATATTCTTAAGGTATTTGGCTACTAAGGCATTGGTGTATCTAACGTATATTGAGGTGTGTAGTTGAAAGGATTGAGATCCCCCCCCCTTGGTATCTAGGAGCTGGACTAAAGTGAAGGAGAGATTGTGCTAAAGTGACAATGTTGCATTTCCCGCATTGTGATATCCCCATAGCATTCCCCCAAGGGCTGTTAGTTTGGGAAATAACACCTAGCACATCATGGAAGGAATTCCCATCAACTAAGGGTTTTCCTAAGTAATATTGGTAAATTGATTTCTCTTGCTATTGGTAAGTTGAGAATCGGTGGCTTGGTGTGCTTACATGGTTTCCCTAGGTTCCATGGCACATTATTACTTATTTCTTGTTGTAATACTCCTTGAGATAGTGTGCCCTCTCTCTAGGGCACATATCTGAGGACGTATGCCTTGGATGGTGGGTTGGCATTGTGTGGATGAGATCTATTCTAGAGGAGAAATCCACTTTAGAGTAATTTCCTTTGGATATTCAATGAATATGATTAATTCATTTGTTGAGGGGAATAACCACCTTTCACTCATATCTAGGGTATCCTCCTTGACCCATGGTTTTGGAGGTGTTGATGGTATTGGCACATGGTTTTGAGTATTTATGTTTATTTTTGGAGAGAATTCCACCTTGCATGCACATTCTCTTAGGTCTTTCCACTATTTTGGATCTTGGATTGAGGAGTATTGGTTGTTTGCACATGGATCTCTTCCTTGGCACACTTGATGAGGAGTTTGATTTGGTCATAATGCATAGATTGAGGTTTTGTGCACATTATTTGAGGGCATCCTTGTTTTAAGCAGTTGTTTTAGAAACCATTGCTCACTTTACCCTTATATCTATCTAGATCCACTTTATGTGGGATTTGTTAGCATGATTTGAGGAGTGTCCTAAATCTTATTGGCACACATGTTGAGGCCACCCTATGTTTGAGGAGTTGTTATAACAACTAATGGGTCGTTGCTTGTGTTTCCATCCTTATGCACACTTGCAAATGTGAGCTAAGTCCAACTCACTTAGTGTGTCCTTGGAGGCAATGCCTAGGTTCACAACCCACACTGTCACTTTGACTGGAACCTCTTCCATCTAGGCTTACTCCTAGGGAAGCCAAAGGGGGTAGACCTTAGTTACTAGGTGTGTTAAAGTTAAGTTCTAGGAGTTAGTTTTAATTTCTTAAGGTTAGAGGGGATCTATTCCTAAGATGCTAAGGCAGCAATGCAATGTGCAAGGGTTAGCATGTGAGGCAAGCCTTTTCCCTAGGTCAACTAAGACTAGTGCCTAAAGATTGGGAAAGGGGTCAACTATGTTAAGGGGTTATTCGTTACAAAAAATTACAAGTTACTTACAAAAATTACAAAAGAATAAATCCAATTATAGGATATCATGTACAATTACTTACAAGATTTACAATTTAAAGAATGATAGATTACAATAGCAAGCTAACCAATTATCTATTTGTGTTTGTGTAGGATATCAAAAGACTAAAGCATCACGTCACATCACCACATTTATGAGATCATCATCAACACATTAATATCATCAAGAATATTTTAGAGGATTTAAGCACAAATGTTATTGTTAAGACTTGAAGATGATATACACTCTTGATTATTAAACCCACAAGTGATCTATTAGGTTTGGTCTAGGGCTTAATTCTTAGGCTTTCTTAAGATTTATCAAATTTTATTAAAGCTTTCACCAAAGCCTTCTCCTCCTATTGCCAAATAGTTGTTGGATGCTCAATAAGTGTTGCCACCCTAGCTTCACAAGTCATCCCAAAACAAGAGTACTTCCCAGAGAGGACACACACCTGGTGCACCACGGGACAGTCCCATGCCACTACCCTTCGTTGTTTTCCTCAAGCCCCGTTTTAGATGGTGAAGGTGGTGGTCTAAGGTACCCTGAAGAGTCTATTAAGTATATATATTGATTAGGTAGACTTTTAGGTGATTATTAGAGTGTTTGGAAGATTTTAAGACACTTCAAAATTGCAATTTAGTGATATGGCCGAAATTGTTATTAGCTTTTAAGGGTGTTGCTTCAAGCTTATGCAATTCAAGTATATCAGCACATGTAAAGCAAATAAAATGGCTGAAAAAGAAAGATATATCACATGCATTTAAAGAGCTTTCTATGAAAGAAAAGCACTAGGGCAAGAACAACTTGCCTTCAAGAGATTGAAAGAAAATTTAGTGTGTGTTTGCCTTATTAACCATTCAATAACATTCAAGCCTAAGCAAGTGGCTTCCAATAGATGTAGGAAATAAGAGAATAAACCAATTACTTGTCAAGCACTTAGATGTTAAGCATTTAAGATTTAAACCTTGTGCATGAGAGAGAAAGAAAATAGACTTGTAAATGAACTAAGAAATATGACAGATCTAGTTAGATTATTTAAGTGTTGTCCAATAGGCTTAAGATTATGATGTAGATCTAAAACATAAGCAAATATATCATTGAACCATATATCACATCAATCATATCAACACTTAGCCTTACCTATTGGGGTATTCCTCTCCCAACTAGGTAGATATGATTATAATATTTTGCTTAGTTAGGTTAATTTCTTTTAAGATTTAGAGATTAGGGCCAACAAGTAAAGAGAAAGAGAGAGAGAAACTAAGCAAGTAAACTATCAAGCAAGCAAGCAAGCAAAGGCAAACCTACCCCACGTCCTAGGTTGAGAAGGTGCCCTTCACCTTCTAAACCTCACATCTTAGCTAGAAAGGAGAGCAAAATGCTAACAAGTGAAAACCCTAGCTAGATCTATACTACCCAACAAGCTTACACAAAGAGGGAGGCCATACCACTCCTTCCTCTATAGGTGTAAACCACTAACAAGAAAGAAAAAGAGGAAAACACGTACCAAAATGAAAAAAAATGAAAGGTAGGGTTGAGATATGGCTACCAAACCCCTTGGAGGGCCTTCTAGTGTTGTGTGGATGTCCTTTGGGAAGCCAATACTCATCGCAATCAGATCTGAAACCTGCAAAACCAGCAAGCTATGCTTGCTAGAAGAGCTACACACAACCAAGAAAAATGATGGAAAAACCCTTGCTTTTTAGGGCAAGAACCTTCCACAAGTACAAGAGAGTATATGTGATGTAAATGACCTATCTAATCATGTTATGCTAGCTGAAAAATGAATGTGTATGAACAAAAATATAGATGAAGAGTAAAGGTTAGAGAAATGGAGTGTATGAGTGCTTCAGGAGACCCTTCTCCTTGAAGGAGTTCCCAAAGAAACCCTTGAAGTATAAACCCACAAAACCTTCTTAAATGATATGCATACAAGAGTTAATATGTTGATGTATGTAAATAAAATGACACTTCAATCCTATCTAATACATCAATATAGATAAACCCATAAGCATACACATTAGCAGATTTACTTAGATAACACTTTACCTAAGATCAAAAGTTGCAATCACCCAAAGAAATTATTACAATATTACCTCACAAGCATAAGAAAACCAAGCATACGCATTGCTTCTCTAGTTGTCCTCCAAAGTTTCTCCTTTATATTATTACTCAAGAAAAATAAGTCTTGGAGAGAAAATACTCCAAAACCCTAGAGCATAGAATGGAAATGAATGCAATAATGGGAAGAGAGAGAGAGAGAGAGAGAGAGAGAGA